>JAWNZC010000005.1:0-272500 GCA_035771165.1 Paragorgia papillata
CTACTTTGTCGATACTGACTTTCTCAGGGGGTGCTGGAGACTGCAGGGTGCACCCCCCCAGAAAATCCGCCTATGCAAGGCAGGGTCGAATCTGCAACCTTCTAATGACCGGCCGTTAGATGGTGTAACCATTGAGCTACTGAGCCTCACTCAGATGGAGAGCTAAGGTTGCAAGTTCATAGTTGTATATATGTGCTTCCTAGTTCCTAAGTTGGTAGGCGAGGTTGCAAGTTTGATCTCTGCGTGTATGGGCCGGGCTATGTAAAGGTTATAAAACAACTAATTGACCAAGGTCGGTTCAATAACTTTCTTATTAGCCGACAAAGGAGGTTTTCTCTTGGGATATTAATTTGACGTAGTAATTGGCATGCAAGAGTGCATGCTGTATATAGATTTTCAAAAACTTATTAATAATTCACGAGGAAAACACAAAGGAAATCAGTACCATGTCCCCATGGTTTTATACCTGTAAAACTTCTTGACGTCAGAAAGAATAGTAATTTTATATAAAGAATACTAATGAACATAACATCCAATAACGAATCGTTTTTGAAGCCATTCAAGACACTCGCATCACGTATTTTATCAGATCTAAAACACTCGGGCTGCGCCCTCGTGGTTTTAAATCTGATAAAACACTCCTGCTCGTGTTCTAAATATTACATAGCACCGAATTTCGGGATATTCGTGATACATATCCCGCAGTATATAGATCAAAGAAAACCGACTTTGTTGGCTAATAAGAGAGAAATATTTTATGAATATTACGTACCACTCTTAAAAGTGTTCTGTTTATAATGAAAATCTGAGCTTCATTCTAGTTATTAATAATAGTCATTATCTTTATTGAGTAAGCCTACGTCACCCAGAAATAATTTACAGATCGAAGAGTTCAGAAATTCATTGTATAGCTCTAGTCAGTCGTCTTCATTATTGAAATTTCTTTAGCCCTTATAGGTTACCTGAGTGAATAAATCGTGTTTCCAATAGATCTAGAAAACCTAATTTGCTTAAATCTTGCATCCGTTTACGTATACCAGAAACACGATTTTTCTAGATACACAAGCGCTACAAGTATAAGGCTTTTCAATTGTCAAGCAGTCACAACTTTTGAGCAACCTGTGTTGCCAAATGCGCAATGTTTTATAGGGATAGTGCAATGATAAGCTCTCGAAGCATCGAGCATATCTTAACTAAAGATGAAATCCGCTCTGGTCATTGAGACGTATGACAACTCCACCAACAAAGCCCGTATGAAGAGAGGGGAGGTCTGTCAACGGTTCCCTAGAAATTTTACCTGCTTGATGACCAGATGTTGTTTTTTTAGTCTTGTTCCCTTGACATTTGGTTTACTTTGTGAACTGAAAAAAAAAACCCATTAAAACCAACATCGGAGAAATGAATTAAATAAGCGTCCCTTTTCGAGTTAGCGCTCCTCATAAGGGTTGAAAAATGTAATTGGTAGGCGGGCAACGGCAAAAATGTTTTTGAATTGTCCGTCCGCCGGGCGACGGAGAATTCTGATTGGTCACAATAATTATTTTGATTGAGGGCAAATTAGTGTTTTTTGGGGTCTTCCGCCTCGTTCGCTATTCTTCCAACGCTTCACGGGTTTCACATTTCGAAAGTTATCAAAACGTTGACATCGCTATTATTGGCTCCCGTTCTGATTGGTTCTCTTAAACAAATATATTCAGTGGCTGAAATTCAAAAACACATGGTTTTTGGCAGGTAATACCGCCAGCTACGCAGGTTACTCCAGGCGCTAATTCGAGCATTTATTACAGTTTATACATGCACAATAACGTCATGACTGCTATGTGCATTTTCATTGGTTGTTGATCGTGATCTATTAAAGGACACACACAGATGGCGTGAAATCCACGTCCGATTACGTCAGCAGACTTGTTTTTCCTTTTTTTATGCCCCTATAATCCTTCATTCAAAAACTCATTAATTCATGACGGAAAACAAAGGAAATCAGTACCAATGTCCGTGGTTTTACATCTAATAAAAAATCCTCAGTTTACATAAACTTTAGCTGTAATTTTCTCGGCTTAGTCAACGTTATTTTTCAAAATTACTACGCCAATGAACTTACCAAATGTGGCATTGTTTTTGAAATTATATATTCAAAACATTCGCAGTACGTGCTTTATCAGATCTAAAACACTCCGCTATGGCCTCGTGATGTTTTAATTAAATCTCATAAAGCACTGCTGCTCATGTTTTAAATATTACTTAAAAAGTCATTAGTAATTTATGAAGAAAACACAACTGGAAATCAGTATCATGTCCGGGATAGGAAACTTACGAAACCGGAAACGATGTTTGCACAACTTGCTATATGGTAATTATACACTTGCAAGCAGCTAATGCACCTAATGGGTAGTCCCATGCACGCACCATAGTATGCACGCACATGGCTAAAATCAGACACTGCTGATATTACACTATTGTTTAATTTCAGCAATAGCTGATCCTGGCCATACCCGTTGGGTGGATTAGCTGCTTATATAAAGTGTATAATTACCATAGCACGTTGTGCAAACATCGTTTCCTGTTTAGTAACATCGTTTTAAGTTTCCTATCCAGTTCCCCTTCCATTATCTATAGTTTTATCAGGTCAAAAACCACTCGACTATCGCCTCGTTTTTCAACACACTTCTCGGTGTTTTCAAATTAATCGGATAATAAACGACTTCTCGTGTATGACATATTCGGATTTTCACGATGAAAATCCGAATATGTCATACACGAGAAGTCGTTTATTATCCGATTAATTTGAAAACACCGAGAAGTGTGTTGAAAAACGAGGCGATAGTCGAGTGGTTTTTGAACCACGAGAAGAAGAAAGAAAATAACGATATCGTTCTTTTATTTAATTTTTCTTCAGTGATCTGAATTGAACTATTTTTGTTTGTTTGTTTGTTTGTTTGTTTGTTTGTTTGTTTGTTTGTTTGTTTGTTTGTTTGTTTGTTTGTTTGTTTGTTTGTTTGTTTGTTTGTTTGTTTGTTTGTCCTCTTAATCTATTTATATACGGGACCGCGGTAACTGGCACACGCTGTCGCGGCTACCCTTGCCACTTCTCTTAAATTTTAGTTTGTATATGTGCATGTTTGTCTGTCGTTTAATTGTATGGAAAACTCGTAAGGGTGATCAGCCAATTACTCACTGCACGCCAGTAGTGGTTACGAAAGATTCGATCTATCAGAGCGTGCATAATGTCTTCCGTTGACGTCACCCCAACCCCGCCAGCTACGCAAGCTAACGTCATTCGTGACTTTGTCGTCTTCGCGAGCTATCCGCGACTCTTTATTCTAATACAAAATAAAGATGACCCCGATGCAATTTCTTATATATTTAATAGACAAAAATAATTAAAAACTTAATTTTCACATAATTTATGCAGCAAAAATGAAAAAAATATAAATAATTTGTTTAAAAATTCCCGCGCGATCCAAAAATATCGTAGGCTCATTCCTTTTCAATTGGCCCAAAATGGCTACTCCGACAACGAATGTTCTCTGCGAAGAGTGTTTTGAAAACCATTTTTGAAGGCATTATTTGTCGCAGGTGGACGTTATTTAACCGGTTATTGACAAAGTGTTGTACGGGGAACAAAGTGGAGGCACGTTGATGGTTTTTTAAGAAGAAATCTCGTTGGAAAACGCTTTAGGGTATCGCGTGCTCGTTGGCCCCGTGGTTCTTTGAGGAGGGAAAATGGACGACCCCGAAGATAATGAGACCGCTTTCGACCTGAATGGCGACGAGGAAAACGATGATATCGCCAGTCCAGCGTCTTCACCTCACGACACGACTCAGGAGAATGTCGGAGACGACGACATACTGCCACCGAAGAATAAACGAAAGCGAACAGACGTGAGAAGGAGAATTCGTAAAATTCTCTCCCCAGAACAACTGGACGCTGAAACAGTAAGCGCTCAAAAGGAAGAACAAGAACGCCTCCGACGGTTGGAGTTACAAAAAAGCTTAAATGCCCCTAGTGTTCAGGGAGAACATACAAGGGCTACCCCACCATTAACAGCTGGTTCACCTGATGTGGCCAGTGTTGGGGCATCAGGCTCTCCTGTATTAGTGGATGTTTGCAGTAAGAAGTCAAGTGCTGTGATAGTCATCGATGATAGTGATGAGGACTGCGATATTGTCGAGACTAAGTTTTCTGGTTCAAGCACCATCATTGAGATCTCGGATTCGGGGTCAGACTCAGAACTTGATGATGTGGACATGGATGATGAGGGGGAGCCTGAGAATAGTGGAAGCCATACAAATGATGATGTAAACCAACCAAACGCTGAGGGCAAGGTTCTGGTGAATGTTAATCATCCGCCATCAGAACCAGATATATTCTTGTCATCGTACCTTTCTCGGTGTGTCAAACCTCATCAGGTAGGTTTTTAATAAGAGTATTTTTACTCAAGGTACAGAATAAAGATTAGCTAGAAGTCCAATCTCATCCCAGACCCTTCATTGCACATAATCGAAGGCTCTGGGATAATCCGTCACTGGGAACAGAAAAGTCTGTTGCCACATGAAAAGAAGCTGCCTTTAGCTAGTGGCTGCTAGCCAATCAAAACACTTCCTTGTGATAGATTATCCCAGAGCTTGTGTGTGGTGAAGGCTCAGGGTACAAGATTGGCAGAAGTTCAACTTGCATGAAAACTAGTCCCCAGACGTCTCAATATAGTGTGTGTGATTGCTTGCAGCCTTGCACATGCATCCACGCATGCAAAGAACAGCTACTGTATTTTGCAACCTCATACCCAGGCTTTTCACTCCCACCCTCGTGAACTCGTCGAGCGAAAACCCTGGCATGGGCTGGTCACGTGCCTCCCGGAATCTGGATATACTAAGGGGGGTGGGTCATTTACATGTTCGTGTTTTGTTTTTATCATGTCTGGATTCTGCTATCAAAAAGAGTATATTTTATACAAATGTTAATTTAAAGCCAAAGCAAGTCACCTGCTTAGAGGCTCTTTTTAATCGAAGAGATACAGTCGCTGTATTGCCTACAGGATATGGGAAATCACTGATTTACCAACTGCTTCCTTCCCTGCTCACTGAGAGATATTTATACCTGCAGAGGCAAACATGTTGAAGTTCATCAATCATCCCTTCTGCTGTTGTGCTCGTCGTTTCACCGCTGAACTCACTCACTGATGATCAGCTCAGGAAAATAAATGAGTACGGTAATGAAGTAACAGCTGCCGTTCATAAGGTTATTAATTGAGAACGATGAGAAGAGTCCGTAACTGGCGACCTAAGCAATATTTTTGCAGTGAGTTGATACATCGCAAATCTTGAGACACAAGTGGCAGCATGAACGTGGAATTCCCTCACTGTAGAACTTTTTCGGTGTATTAAACTGTTTCAACATCAAGCCAGGTTAAATGATATGAAATGATATGTGATCCGTGTTGCGCCAAAACTATACCACAAGACAATACATACTTACCATCCCCTCCCTGATAACGGTATTTTAAAACCTCCTAGATTCTGGGAGGCCTGTGACCAGCCCATACCAGGGTTTTCGCTCGACGAGCTCACGAGGGTGGGAGTGAAAAGCCTGGGTACGAGGTTGCCGTATTTCGCTGTATAAGTCAATTTTCTAGGACTTAAAATTGATGTCTAAAAGCCAACCTTGACTTATATAAAGGGTCATAAAGTTATGCACAAAACCATAGCCTATGTGTATTAGAACCCAGTCCTCTATACATCAGGAAATGGGCCAATCAGCTCATCACTAATGAATCAACATGTTATTCGATGCATTTTATTCTGAACCTCGTGCCTGTGGTGTAAACATGCTTCCAAATAGTGTTTACTGTATTTGACTGGTTCAGCACCCAACCCACCCCTGGACTGTAATTTTCACCAAAAGAAGGGTGTGGGCACAAATAAAGCATTCTCTCTACTTAAAAACTTTAATTTGCCTTGTTGTTAATAGATCATTTTAATGGCTTGTAATAATAGATCATTTTTAAGCTGTGGGAAATTACTTGGTGTCAGAATAGGGGGGTGGGCGCTTGACTAAGCATGGGTGCTTAACCGGTCAAATATGGTAATAGTGATAAATAGTGTTTGTAAAAAATTTTCATATTACTGTAAACTATGCTCGGTTTTAAAATATTTGCCATAATGATTCTATACTTGTCAAAGGGAGAACCTTCAAATGTCTGTATCTCTCTCAATCCAGTTATGGTTGAGCTGTCCAAAACCGGCTGTTTTATGTATTTTATTCTAATGGCAGACGATTTTACTTGGGGTATAAAGACTCTTTGACTACTTAAGTTTAAGACTACTTAACTTTATAAAATTCTCTCAGCGGTCTGGAACGGCAGATTCCGGATCGCTCAGGAACCAATCAAATTGCTGGATTTTACGTTCCGTACCGCTCACGAAAATAGTCGTATTATAATACACTGTAGTTGTTACTGGGACTTACACAGGTAGGATGTTCAGTAGGAACAAACAAAATTCAGGCAAACATGGTTTTTCTGTACTTTACACTTCTATCAATTTCTTCGTTTTCTTTCTAGATTGGTGGTATTCGCTTTCTTTATGACAATTTAGTGGAATCTCTGTCTCGTTATCAAGTCAGTCCAGGGTTTGGCTGTATTTTAGCTCACTCCATGGGGCTAGGAAAGACATTACAACTGATATGTTTTATTGACGTATTCCTTACATTTACCAAAGCTACTAAGGTTCTGTGTATCGTACCAATGAATACAATACAAAATTGGTGTACGGAGTTCAATAGTTGGCTCCCAGAACAGCCGCCAGATGACGAGGCTCCGGCGGACAATGGCGAATGTTCCACGGAAGAAACCGATGGACAAAATGGAGCAACAAAATCTAGAAAGTTTAAAGTTTTTCTGCTCAGTGATAACGTGAAAACTACTGTGGCCAGATCCAAACTTATTAGTAAGTTGCTTATTATTACATGCATGGTAGTGAAAGCTACGTATCATACGGATGTCACCGAACTATCAAAACGGGAAAAAATCCTACGACGTCCACGCCTGCAAACATTTGCTTCCCCATCCACAAATGCTAACGGAATACACAAAACTTTTGAAAATAGATTTTGTAAACAAAGGTAATGAATTTCTACTAAAACATCTTAACGCTGGTTTAACCGCAAGGAAATTACTGACAAATACGTAGGATGCGTAGATAGTTATGTTTTTCTATGAGCGAATAGTCGACGAGGCGAAGCCGAGTTTGAAACCAGTTATGTTTTGAAACTAGTGTTAGGCATTTTTTGCGGGTATTAATCATGATCTCTCTTTACAAAATATATTTCAAAGGTTCTGACATAATTGCCAACGGTCGCTTTGCGTTTGTGGGCGGGGACGCAAATGTTTGTAGGCCTAAACGTCTTGTGATTTTCCGCCATATTTGATATCAAGTCAGGAAAATGCTTGATATCCTACAATATCCCTAGTATCCTCATCAATAGATCCATTATTTTCCTTTATCTTCCTAATTTTATCGCGTGAACCCACATGTACCACAACGCTCCTTCGCTCCTGATTCATCTCGCGCCAGCCTCGCTTGATCTCGCTTGTATTGATGACGTTTAGACGTAAAATATTCGTTCTACGCATGCGTAGCTAATCCAGGTCAGCCTGGATTTCGCGAGACACGACAGCGCGAATTCTGATCGTGTAACAGTTCGGTGACATCCGTATCTAGGTTAGTGTAGTGACTGATGTGTTGACGGCTTTAACAGAAGTCATGACTCTGAGATATGCACTGTCCTGCACGTATAATACGGGGAAAACTAGGTTGAAGTAACTCACTATGCCGAGAATGAGGAATTTGTATTGACCAGCAAGCGATATCTACAATAGACATAACACCACCCACACCAAAGGGGAAACATGCTCGGCATGATACATGGAAGGGTAGCGTAGCTGGCGGTATTAGGGAGTTCGGGCGCGGGAGGTAGGTAAGTATTGAATTTAAGCGCTATCCGTCGTCACGTCGTTTTGAAGAGTGAACAACGAATTGCAATTGGATATCTATTGCTTGGTAGAAATGTGATCGCAATTTTGCCAACTGGATTTAGTAAAAGTATGATATTTACCGTGTATGCTTTGGCGAAGCATGAGATGATGAAAATGTCTGGAATTATTAATAACAATCGAAATATAGTTAGGAGTCTAACGTTTCGAGCGAAGGCCCTTCGTCAGAGAGAAAGAGAGAGAGAGTAGGGCCTTCGCTCGAAACGTTAGACTCCTAACTATATTTCGATTGTTGTTTCAACACTGCCTACGCAGCACGCTACTTTTATTTCACCATTTGGAATTATGTTCTGTACTCGTGGTCTCTCCCTTGAAGAGTATTTATAAACGATCAAATCTCTTCTCTTGAATCGCTTAACTACAAAGCAGTTTAACTCTCCGATGAACCATTTGCGGATGTAGTGCGATCACCGCCTCAATTTATTTACCATTGAAACAACAACCATGCTTCATGCATCACTATTATTAGCTCACGTTCTGATTGGTTCTCTTAAACAAACATATTCGGTGGGAGGAATTAAAAAACACATGGTTTTTGGGCATGCAATATAGAAGAAGAAACAACGAAGGGAGGAAAGGGGGGGGGGGGGGGGGGGGGGGGGGAGGGAGATAGGGAGTAAGTAAACGAACGACGACTGAGCCGAAGGCTACTGAACAAGGGTTTATATAGGATGAAGGACCCAGGGCGCCAGGACCTGACGGTAAGACCACTGACACCGCTGCACGTTAACTTCTTTTAGCATATACCTCGCAGGTGAATAGTGCAGTGATGGATCCAGCATGATCTGGTAGGGGGGTGCAAGTCAAACCATTCCTAGGGGTGTCCGGGGGCAAGTCCCCCCGGAAAAGTTTTGAAATTTGGACCTCTGAAATGGGATTTCCTGCATTCTGACGGTACTTTGAAGAAAGATTTAAAAGTTTTAAATTGTGATTTCAATAGCGCATTTTATCAAACCTGGAAGGTGTCAAATAAATTTAGGGATAAAGTGGACGTTTTATTATACAAATACATTTAAAATTATAGAAAATATCAAAATAACGGGGGGAAATCCAATAAATCGAATCTTAGGTAGCTGCTACGTATGCACCCCCGACGTATTCAGAATGCAGCATTTCCATTACTAAAAAATAAAAATGACTTCAAAGCTATATACTTGCTGTTTTAATACTTGCGGAATCAGTTGGGATTTTGGCGCAATAGTGCGGAATAACATTAAAAATTAAAATGCTAAGTACTTCATGCAGTTACATTAGCAATGTTATTGACATTTTTAATGAAAAGCCACGTCGCATCCCACTGCAGCAAGGCACTAATTGAGTAATTTACTAATTTTGGCGCCCCCTGCACCCCCTTGGGCAAGGGCCAGGGCGCACCCCCCCCCCCCCAAGTAAATCCATCACTGGAATAGTGCTTTTCACGCAATCTGATTGGTTCTTCTAGCTCGGGATATCCTGCACTATTCACCTGCGGGCAAAACAAAATAGCGGTCAATTTTGCTTTGTCCACCGAAGCGCGAGATTTTGTTGATAAACAAGGCTGATGTTGTAGAATAACGAGAAAAGTTAACAAAATTAAGTAGAAGAGTGTCCACAGGTATGTTTCTTTACAATTTTCTAGCCATTAATATATTCAAAAGTTGTAAAAACTGCTTTGTCGACAAATAGGAAATATCGAGTACGACAAGTTGCTAGCGGCCCTATCTCGTATGAAAATACCGAAAAATATAAGAATGTTAAATTTATGAGGTATATGCTAAAACAATTATTCACCTCGGCGTCGGTGAATAGTGTAGATGATATCTAGCACTATTCACCTCCACTTCAGTGAATAATTGTTAAGTATTATGGTATAATAAAATACATTTATATATTTCAGGCAAATGGGAGCAGAATGGTGGTGTACTTCTTATGGGTTATGAGATGTATCGTATTCTTGCCATGTATTCTCCGTCTTTGGTCAACAACTCCAAGCTGACTAACAGTAAGAGAAAGAAGCCAAGCTCTGCAACCACGGAGGTTATTGATTTGGACGAAGAAGAGAAGAATATGGATTTGCTTCTTGGTAAGCAAAGTTAATATACATACATACACTAGTGTAGGCTCGATTCCAGCCGTTGTGAGCCCGCGTTCTTGCGCCCCACTAATAAAAATGTAGCCAACCTCGAGGGCCAGATGGTGGTCGCACTACGACCTTCGGAATTCTGGGTAAAATCTGAAAAGTCATTCATTTGACATATGACGCCATGGCGTGCCCGTCTCTGTAGAGTGAACTCAAGTTGTCTTTGACAAGATTCCTCACCCAATTTGATGTTTATGAATACTTAATGGCAATAAATTGCCCTTTCTTAACTTATTGATAATAAATTGGCTTCGTTCCTAATGGCTCTAAGCCCACGAAGCAATACCCGGCCGTTGGTTTGTCTACGAATTTAATAGCGGTTATTGACAAGTGAAGGGCGATAGTACTGAGTTACTGTAAAATATTGTTGGATAATTGAGCTAAATAATCAAAGAACGAACTGGAAGCCGCATAGATGTTTGTAAATGTGTTTCGAGATGCTGCAAAGAAAGACATAAGGGATAGTTTTCTTTATAAAATTCGCTTGATGGTTGTCAAGAACAGAAGCAGATACTTTGTGTTTCATAATCATATTACATGCGAATACTTTTGTCTTTTAATTCGGGTGCGGAGAAAGCCAAAACGGAGCGAATATTAAATTTGTGTTTATAAAATGCGCTTTCTTTGATAAAAAGGAAAATCATCGCTTATGTCTATAAATGCGTTTTGTTTTGTTAAAGACGAAGCACAAGCTTCATATATATAATGACATACAATCATACATGTTTATAAATCGAATCTCCAGCTGCCAGTACAAAATTTCAGCTGTCTGTCGCGCTGTGAGAATGCATATTTTCAAGCTAGAAATAAATGGTGATCCGAAGGGGAGCGTTGGGGAGCGTTCACAATTTTACATATAGCTTATACTCTATACCATCATCAAAATATTCAGAATTAAAGTTTTGGTTGGAAGTTTAGGAAAAATTTGCCAAAAACTTAACCTTACTCATATTACATCTCCACTCATACAAAACAACAACTAAAATTCACCAGCTCTAAATTCCGATTTCCCTTTGATCTTAAGATGTAAATGCCCACAGAAAGATGTAAATTTTCCAATAATGTAAAAAGAATTGACAAATAATAAATAATATTGCCAGAAGTGAAGCCTAAACTTACCACTCTTCAAGTACTAGTTCGCCATATTGGCTACCGAGAAGCAAAAATCTCCTACAACAATGCGTAGCGGTCGTAGTGCGATCACCGCCTGCTCGAGGGCCTTCTCTAAAATGGACGGCAAATAAATTTCGAGCGTCGGCACATGCCGATGTTTACGGAAATTAGAACTGAAAACTACAACTGGAACGAACAATCGACATGAGGGCCACAAGTTTATCAGTATTTTACTGTCATGTGTTTTACCCTCGGTAAATAAATTTGTTATGTTACCACGAGGGCGCAGCCCGAGTGTTTTAGATCTGATAAAACACGTGATGCGAGTGTTTTGAATGGCTTCAAAAACGATTCGTTATTGGATGTTATGTTCATTAGTATTTTTTATATAAAATTGTATGTTCATTAGTATTCTTTATATAAAATTGTGTGTTCATTAGTATTCTTTCTGACGTCAAGAAGTTTTATCAGATATAAAACCACGGACATGGTACTGATTTCCTTTGTGTTTTCCTCATGAATTATTAATGAATTGTGTTATGCTCATGAATTATTAATGAGTTATGTTATGTTCTGTTCTGTTCTGTTCTGTTCTGTTATGTTATGTTATGTTATGTAGGATGTACCATCTCACTCACCACTAGACAGATTACACAATAACCCTTTTATTTCTGACGTAACAGCGACATAACTAAAACCACAAACCACGCGATACACACCAACTATCGACACGGGACAGAGGAGCAAGAAATTCACCAATTTATAAAGTCGACCACGGATGCCAGTACGTTACGGACTACACCAAAACTACACAGACATTCAGTAAGACTTTATTTTTATTTTTAACTTGTCTATTATACACGCGCCTTCAAATATCTGTAACTTCGTCTTAACATTACTGATTTCAACATCGACTCAAAATCCCTCCTGAAGAAGACTGGAAGGTCGAAGCGCGTCGAGGGTCATCCAAAGAAACACAGACCTACATAAATCCTTTCACGCTTCATTCTTCTCCCAAACATACATCAAACCGCAGGCATATTTTACGACCTATCGACTGAAACTAGACACTTCACGTGAAACTTAACTGCTGTGGTCAACCGTAAAGTATTAAAGGCTTAAAAATGAGCGAAAAAAACTGGCAAATTTATGAAACATGCCACTTATAACAGTGCGTTGTCGCCGTCGTGGTAGAACACAAACTACTATGCTCCAAATTAGTCCTCACACAACGCCAGTGAAGGTCTCACTACCCACCATATTATATAAAAATACAACAAGAAAAATATACGTTTTCAACTGATTCCGTTTAGTAATAGCAAAGATATCTAACCTTTCCCAGTAAGTCACTATGCACGTTGTGATGCCACTGGTTAGTTTCACGTATCAAACAAACTGAAATATCTCAAAAACGAAGCAAGGAAACAAAAAACAGCAAAAGATGTTACTTTGTCATTTCAAAAGTACTTTCAAATAAGACAAACTTAATTTTCGTTTCATAAGCACTTTAAAATTTTGCGAAAATGGCTAAAATACCCATGTGACGTCACGGACAAATCGTGACTGGAATCGAGCCTGTAACTGTATATTGGAGGCTACTCTCTAACACAGAATAACATGGGGTTGCCTGCGCGCAGAGCAGGGCCGGCGCGAGCTTCTAGGAGTTGGGGAGGGTACGATTTCCGAAGGGCACCAGTTTCAAGAAGAGGCCATTTGATCAGGGTTTTTAACTTTTGGTGTATATCGAAACAAAAAAAGCAAAACAGTACGTTTATTCTACTAAATCGTTATTTAGAAGTTATTACAGATTCCTACATGCAATAATATATAAAGTAATATGACAAAATGAAAATTATGAGATTCAATATGTTGCAAAGAAAACATTAACTAACTATATCCCTGAAATATAATACAGTCACTCACTATAAATTACAGTAAAGGAAAACAACATGTCCGCTAGCTGGAGTTTGTTCGCATAAAAAAACACAAATTCGATAGCTAGTTAAAAGAACCAAACAAGGACATTCTGCCTTCACGACCATTCACAAAATCCTGAGCAATGGAGGTAAGATCCAAAAGGTCCAGTCTGTTTTTGTAAACATACAACACCATTAGGTTGTTAAGACGTTCCTGGAGCATTGTAGTGCGGAGATAATTCTTTATATACCTCAGTGTGCTGAACGCCCTTTCGCTCGAAGCATTCGTTGCCGATATGGTCATTAGTAGCTTGACCAGTTTTATAACCTCGCCCATCAAAGCTTTCTTTGCAGGTGTAAGGCTACGGCAATACGTAAACACGTCATGGATGTTGGCTTGACCTTCCCCATCGTAATTGGTGCGCAGGATTTCTAGATGGGTACATAGACTCTCGCGAGAAAAGTCTGATCCGTAAAACTGAACAACGGTGTCCAGCTCATCACTGAAATCACCAGCAGTCACAGTTTTGAGCAGCAAACTTTCACAGGCAGAATGAATTTTGTAGTCTTCCTGGTCAAAACGGGTTTTAATGCATGTCACAAGATCCAGAGCTTCGTAATACACTGTCCGATAATGAGCTTCGACTGTTGTTGGAAATTCAGCTTGCACAATACCACTGACACATTCTTCCATTCTACGTGGGGCTTTTCTTCTTCGTGGTAGTTGTGGCTCATTCACTCCTTTGCTCTCACTCTCTGCGACGACTCTCTGCCAAAATAGATGGAACGAATCATCGTTCCGTATGCTATCGAGAGTCTTCACGGTCATATCGGCAATTTCCTGAGCCTCACATGCTGATAGATCCTTCATCTGGAGAGTGGTGCTTAGCGCATCTGCGTGCTTCAAGATTCCAGCACCCAATGACAAGCCAAAAAAGAAGTCGAATTTCTCCATCTGAGAACTTACACCTTGAACACGAGCTTTTGTTTCGGTATCAGTGTACTCTTCTAATGACCATTCCCACAGCCGTTTTAGTTCCTCGTAGTTGTTTAGGATACTTTGCATTGAATCGGCGCGGACAGTCCAGCGTGTCGGACAGAGTCGTCGTATGTTACTACAAGGTTCTTCGTCGCTGGTGTTTTTTCTTATTGTTTCCAGCCGTGCGTCTCGTTTTGGGGAACATTTTACCAGCTTGGTAATTTCATGGGTCGTCTCTAGGGCATTCTTCACAACCTTACTCTGCTTGATAGTATCAGTACAAGCAAGATTGAGAGCATGCCCGTAGCAATGCGTGTAGAGAGCTCTAGGCTCAATCTTCTTAATCATTGCTGCGACCCCTCCTTTGCTTCTGGCCATTGTGCTACACCCATCATAGCATTGTCCTCTACACTTCTGCATGGACAGATTCATTCGCGTCAAGACGTCAAGTATTACGGTCTTGATTGTCGCAGCATCGATTTTGTCCACTTTATGCATGCCAATAAAGTCCTCATGAGGAAGCAGATCATCATCCACCCAGCGCAGGCAAATAACTACTTGTTCTCTATTGGTCTTGTCAGTCGTTTCATCTGCCATGATGCAGAAAAAAGTAGAGTTGCGGATATTCGCTGCCACATCTCTGAGAATCTGTAAAGTCATGACCTTCAACATCTCGTTCTGCATCTCATGCGACGTGTATTTCCGTCCATATTTGCGTTCAATCCAACGAAGAAGCTCGGGGTCGTCTTGGCCACGGAGGATTAGCAGTTGGTACAAATTGGAATTCTCATCATTGCCATCACCGCGTAATGGCAAACCTTGTCTCGCAAGAAAGCGAACACTTGACAATATGTTCAGCAGGTTTCTCCGTGGGACCATTTTCTCTGCCTCATGTTGAGATGACAATTGCTCGGCGACATCTTTTGTCGTTAAGGCAGTTGCTAACATCGATGTGGCATTCTTGTGGAAATTTGATTTCTCGTGTTTAGTAAAGCCCTTTCCACTCTCAGTTGCCTTTTTCCAGGCCGAAAATCCAGTCTCAACAAATGAAAGTTCTCCTTTCTCCGTGGACGGTAGTTCCATAGCTGTAGTCCGGGCACAAGTATGGCATAACATAGTGTCGTTCTCTTCTATAATCTATATAGTGCAGCCAGGGCCATCTTCGAAACCACGATGCCTGGAATCGATACTTCTTTTTCCCAAACTCTCTTTGCGGGAAGTTAAAATCACAAGGTTGATGTGGAGTATCGTCAAGAGTACTCCCTAATTGTGATTGTAAAATTTCTGGACTGGTATGAGAAGCACTAATGGAGGGCAGTGTTGAAGGGAAAAATGGTGACGTGACTGAAGCTGTTGGCGAATCGTTATAAACCTCGTGCAGCTCTGAGTCTCACGTACTAGGAAGATCATCATGCAAACAGCTGTCAATCGCAGGATCTTCGTTATCAACAACGGCAGTGCCAGTGGTGGAAGGAATGGGCAACGTTATCTGTGATAATATAGAGTCATCTTCAATTTGAGCTTCAAGATCAAACTGATTAACTGCATCAGAAGAAGTACATGTAGAACAACTCTGATTTAGCGGGTCATCCTCGGCTTCAGGCGTTATTGTCGTTGACGATTTCGGACTGAAAAAGGGGAAAGGAATCTGTATACGCACGAGATTCGGCACATTAAACAACAAATACACTTTTTAATTCCCCCTTTAGTATTCCGTGCGAATCATTTATGAGTTAAGTTTCTTCACCTTCTTGCGTTCCCTTACATCCTAATGGTACTATACTGACCACCACAATGTTCTTACCTCAGCATATCCGTAAGTTTGCGGCACTTTGCTGCATCTTCTTTGAGCAGAAGCTCCTTCCTTTTCTTGATGACATCTTTGCGCGGCATGAATGCGCAAAAAAATCTCAAATAGAATCGTGTACAAAAAAGTAACACAATGGAAGCGAGAAAAGATAAATACAGTGGCAATGAAGTGATGAACCAAAGCGCGGTGATTTCGTGAGAATTTTATTTAAGTTTATAAACAACCAGATGTCTGTTTCCTGTTAATATGTCATCGCTATGCTTTTAGCAACTATATTCTATAAATATATCCGTTTGATATGGCATCAAGAATTTTCCCACGCGCGGAAAATGGAATGTCGAAGCAATCTTAAATAAAAAAACTTATCCCAGTCTCCGCAAATATCTGTTAGTCTGTTACTTGGGTCGTGGGAAGATAACGAATATTATATATTTGGCTACATTTTGTTCATAACAATCCAGTTGAAAAAGGCATGCATGCTCTGCGCGCACGCTTTTTGTTTAATATCCAGGGCTTGGCTAAAAAAGGGCACTTCTTCGCCAAATTGTTGGGGGGGGGGGTAAATACCCCCCCCCCCGGTCGCGCCGGCACTGGCGCAGAGTGTGTCGGGAAAAGTCCAGCAATAGTGCATAGGAAAATTCCAACAAAGTATAGGTCTCTTAATGTAACGTAAATTCTCGCAATGTACATGCTCTCATAACGTATTATAAGGTCTTGTAACGTAAGGTCTCGCAATGTAACGCGTAAGGTCTCACAACGTAATGTGAGTTCTCGTAGCGTAGTGTAACGTATAAGGGCTTGAAATGTAACGTATAACGTCTCCCAACGTACAGTAATGTAAGGTCTTACACGTAATGTAACGTCTCACAATGTACTGTAATGCTTCACAACTTAACGCAAGGTATAACAATGTAACGTAAGGTTTCACAATGTAACGTATTGTAACGTCTCACAATGTGTACACTATACTGTATTGTATTCAAAAACTCAATAATTCATGAGGAAAACACAAAAGAAAATCATGACCGTATCGTGTCTTTATATGTGATAAAGATACCTCCTAATTTACTTAAACTTTAGCTTTGATTTTCTCGGCTTAGACAAGGTTATTTTTCAAACTTACCACGCCAATGAACTTACCAAGTGGTTCGTTTTTGAAGCCGTTCAATAAACTCGCAGTTCGTGTTTTATCAGATATAAAAACACTCGGCTTCGCCTCGTGTCTTTATATCTGATAAAACACTCCTGCTCGTTTATTAAAAAGTACATAACTCACAACGTAACGTAAGGTTTCGCAACGTAATTTAAGGTCTCACAACATCACGTATAAGGCTCAAAATGTAACGTAAGGTCTCACAACGTAACGTAGAGTTACGTATATTAACGTAGAGAGAACGTATATTAAGTTCTCAGAATGTGTCACAGTTTTGTAACGTATGGCAATTTTTTATTTAGCTCGAGCGTGGTTGAATGGAAGGTGTATGTAATACTGTATATATCCTATGAGCGGCCGAACTGTATGGGTTTATCTTTTTTTTTCTTAGGAATTCAAAAAACTCTGTGCAAACCTGGTCCTGATCTAGTTGTTTGTGATGAAGGTCATCGCATTAAAAATAATCAAGCCAACATATCTCAAGCATTAAAAAAGATACAGACGAGGTGAGCCAACCAGAAACCCTCTACTACATTGCGAGCTTCTTAACTTCGATATTGACAATTTTAATATATAGTTAAAAACGTATTTCACATTTTTGTGTTGGGCAAAGCAAAACGCTTACTAATCTTAGGGGTACTGTAGGGACAAGAGCATTTTTCCCCTAAAGCAGTCAGTCAGTCGGTCGGTCGGTCGGTCGGTCGGTCGGTCGGTCGGTCGGTCGGTCGGTCGGTCGGTCGGTCGGTCGGTCAACTTTGCATAAACGAGAACGAAAAAGATATAGAACAAAAACGTTTGTCTACAATATTGTCCACATCATATCTCAATTGAATGAGTAAGGTTACTATTAGACCCTATTTACATGAAGCGGATTGACAGTCCAGTCGGATCGAAAAACGCGAGTGAAGTCAATCCGGGCACATGTTTACATGGAGAATCCGATCTGCTTGGAACTTTGTTTTCGGTTTTGGAACACTATTTTCTGTGCTTCCCTTAGCACGACACGCACTAACGTCACTCATGCGTATCAAGTCATTTTCAAGTTAAACCGTGTTTAGATGAATCAATCCAAATAGTGAAATAAAAGTAGCGTGCTGCGTAGGCAGTGTTGAAACAACAATCAAAATATAGTAAGGTTAGATATACTGCCGAACAGAAAACGTAGGAGTCAACGTTTCGAGTTTCGCTCGAAACGTTAGACTCCTACGTTCTCTGTTTCGGCAGTATACCTAACGTTAATATATTTCGATTTAGATGAATCAGATTGGAGACATTCAAGTCGATCCTTGCTTGAATCTCAAGTCAATCCACTCCACTGCGTTGATTGACTTCAGCCATTCATTTCGATCACATCGAAAACTTTCAATCTTCTTCATGTAAACACAACAAGAAGGAGAAACAACATGCGAGATTTGACTTGAACACTCAATCCGCCTCGTGTTAAACAGAGCCTTACTATACTACACAGTCACGTATATTCCCTCTCTTTCCTTTATACTTTCTTGATCTCATTCTATAATTGCTTGTTGGTTGAACACTATTCTCGTTATTGTCATTCTTAGACGTCGTGTAGTGTTAACGGGATATCCATTACAAAACAATCTTTTGGAATATTGGTGCATGGTGGATTTTGTGAGACCTAATTTTCTAGGGACTAGACATGAGTTTTCAAACATGTTTGAAAGACCAATTGTAAATGGGCAATGTGTGGACAGCAATGCTAGCGTAAGTACACTATTTCTTCGTTCGTTCGTTCGTTCGTTCGTTCGTTCGTTCGTTCGTTCGTTCGTTCGTTCGTTCGTTCCATTTATTTATCACAAGTAATATTTGGCATTTCACTCGATTAAACTGGATAGACTAAGAATATATACATGTCTTATATATAATGTATATATTCTACACTCGAAATTTTCCTTCACCAAAAATTACCTAGTTTATCCAGTTTAATCGAGTGAAATGCTAAATATTACTTGTAATATATACCCAATTCTACTCCTGGCATTACCACATTATACATACAGAACTCGTGGCCAAGCTCTTGGCAACGACTTCCGTAGCTCAGTGGTCAGAGCACTGCACTAGCATCGCAGAGTCGCGGGTTCAATTCCTAGCCGGAAGGCCTTGATGTTGCATTTTTCGCAACTGGTCCCGGTTTGGTCTTATAATGTATATATTATACACTCGAAATTTTCCTTCACCAAAATCACCTAGTCTATCCATTTATTTATCACTTGTTTGGTTATTTATTTATTTGTTTGTTTGTTTACTCGTTTAATATTATTTAGGATATCAAATTGATGCGATTTCGCGCTCATGTATTACACAGCTTGTTAGAAGGTTTTGTACAAAGGTAAAATGGGAAAACCTATTTCATACAATTTTCATGCATATTGTAACTAGACGAAGCACTGAAGCATACAATTAAGTATACAAAGTCGATTTAAGTATTGAAGCATGACTAAATAGTATAACTAAAATACGCTGCATGGAGGAAAGCAATGGTAACAACGACAGCCGTAACAACAACAACAGCAAAAAACAACAACAACAATAACGACAATCGCAAAACCAACACTTACATCTTAGCTGTGATCCGTGGTCTGAACTGTGTCCTATGGCGGCTACCTGGAGCGCCTTTGATATGCCTCGACACGGCTACTGTACGTTGATCTGCGTCCTTCGTAATTCTTTACGAGTAAGGATGATTAGCCCCCAGTCCTTTATCTTTATATCCTAACAACAAACTACAAAACACAACAAAAACCAACAACAACAACGACGACTACGCCGACGACGACAGCACTCACAGCAGCAGCAGCAACACCACCAACAACAACAACGACAACAGCAGCAGCAGCAGTAGCAAGAACAGCAACAACAACACCGACGACAACAACAATAGCAGCAACAACAGAAGCAGCACCACTACTACCAACACCACCACTACTACCAACACCACCACTACTACCAACACCACCACTACCAACATCACCACCACTACTACCAACACCACCACTACTACCAACACCACCACTACTACCAACACCACCACTACTACCAACACCACCACTACTACCAACACCACCACTACTACCAACACCACCACTACTACCAACACCACCACCACCACCACTACTACCAACACCAACTCCAACAACAAAACCAGCAACAACAGGAGCAGCAACATCAACCACAACTATCCTTATATTATGCAAACTTGTACAATGTAGCTGAATTAACAAATAACAATGAACTTAACAGTTCCATGAGGTATGCCGTCTTCAAATGCTCTCTAGTTAAAGGCCGCGTCGTAGATCTTAAGATCCCTAGTAAGCGCTGAGGCTAATCAATTCCAGTAAAATGCCAATATTCGGGGTTTTTCTCTTCAGGCGAAGTGAAGCGATTTTGACAAAATCGTTACTGGAAAAAGAAGAGTACGTCGTCCCCGTCAAAGTGTCCCCTCTTCAAATGTCTCTGTACAAAGCATTTGTTACGTCAGTGAAGAATTATGTTGGCTTTGTGAATCCTATTAAAGCTTTCTCCATTTGTATCAGGGTAAGTATCATCTTCTGTCAATGAAAGAAAAGTAAACTGAAACGAAATTTAGTGTTTAATCATACTGTTGGGTTGTTGTTGTTTTGTTTGACAGATCTGGAATCATCCTGATATTTTGAAAAGCTATTTGGACAAGAAAGATGGAGCGAGAAACGACTCACCTTTGGTTAGGATATATTCTGATGTGTTTTTAGAGTTATCTTAGTATCTTCATGTTGCTCCGAAAAAATAGTTTCTAGTGTCATTTCTTATAGCCGACCCTGCACGTGACCCAATTGTAGTAAATGGCCATCCTTTGGAACTTGTCAAATGTTTCAAATTGCTTGGTGTTTACCTTACATCAAATTTATCGTGGAATACCCATGTAGAATACATATGTCGCAAGGCCAGCAAGCGCCTTTATATCCCTCGCATTTTGAAAATAAATGGTTTTTCCACTAACCATTTACGGAAAGTGTATTGCAGCTTTATTCGTCCAATTTTAGAATATGCTTACCCAGTGTGGCACTTTTCTTTGACTCTATCTAATAGCGATGACATCGAACAGATTCAAAAACGCGTTTTAAAAATCCTTCAATCAGAAAAATCTTACAACGTTGCTACCATTGAACTATATATAATCTTTCATTATTAAGTGAAAGAAAAAAGAAATTTGTAAACGTTTTTACAAATCCATGCTCCTACCTTCTAGCAAGCTTAACGACCTGATACCGGACCACGTGCATTCGAACTTTTTAAATGTCGTACTACGCGTTTTAAAATCAGTTTTTACCTGTGTGTGTGAAAACTTTGGATAATTGCGGTGCCCTGAAAGTTAGCTTGCGGGCGCAGCTAACTTTCAAACCGCTTTATATTCTGTGTGTGATTTCGTTCGTTCGTTAGGAATCAAATGCAAGCGACATTTTTGACGCGATGTTTTGAACGCCACAGGGCACCGCTTTGTAGCACTGTGTCTGGTTGTCCTTTTTAAACTTCCTATTTTTATTTTTATCATTTTTATATAATTTTATGTTAACAGGCATTTTTTAAATGTTTTAGGCAACTTTTGCCATGCTTGTATTTTTTAATAGTAATAACAATCCCTGCATTTTAACTAATCTGAACTCTAATCTCACATAACCCTCTCCAACTTTAACTTTTTTTGCCAGGACCTATACATCTTTTAAGGTGGGTCCTTACTGTTTCTTGAAAAGTGGGGAAAAAATGCAAGTTTCAACCTCAGAAAGTGCTTATGAATATTTTGGAAAAGAATGAAACTGACGTTATGCATAGAATAACGTTCAGGGACTGATTGTACGAAGCCCATACAGCTTATTCGGCGGAGAAGTCCTATAGCTAGAGAACCACTCTAGTGGTGCTTTGAACAACCCAATTTAACTTTTATCCACTGAACAGCACTATCAGATACATAAATAAATACACTTTTAATAAATATCTGTAAATGCTTATTATTTATCATTTGCTTCACCGTTGCACCAAATTCGCAAGAAACTGGATTGCCGTTGTCTGGCCGCCTTGTTTTCGTGTGTTTTCGGTGGATTCCATTCAGCGTTTTGAAAAACATTTAGGCTTCGTTTAGTCGAGAATTCTTGTTCGAAAAAAGCCTGCTTCTCAATGGCCAAACACGTAAATTCTGCCCTGTGGTGACAGTGGTGTACTTTCCTTTCGCAGCCAAAATACTTTTTGACTTTGTTCACCAAGTCTTTCGTTCGCCCGATTTAGAAAACACTCTAAATTGCCGTCCCATGGACTTTGTTGTATGGCAGCCAGGGCACAGAGACGACACGACCCATCATTACATATTCTTCCGACGTTTTTATGGGTGTTTCGCCAGCTTTCCTCACATTTTCATTCATTTTGAGGTTGTTTTTAACAGCCGGCAATTTGATATAGTTTGAGCCCTATAAACAAATGCCCGCGAGTTAGCCTGCCGCCCGCCTTGTTTCCACCAATCAGAATACCTAAAACATCCAATGTTATCTCGACCAATCAGATGTGGTGATAGCTCAGCCGGGCACTGGGGACGAGGTTGATAGATAAGCTATCCGAGCTTCGTACAACTGGCCCCAGGGCATCAAATGCTGTTAACAGTAAAGTGTTTCAGCCGTTGCTACGACAACAGTGACGTTTCAAAATCGCCGTAAATTTACATTTAATTAAGTTTGTTTAATTTGAAAGAACTCGTGAAATTGTAATAGAAGATCTTTTAAAACTTTTTCGTGTCTTTCTTCGTTTGCAAGATATTTCAATTTGTTTAATATGTAAATGAGATGGGCTCTGACGTCAGGAGCAGGGTACAGTATTTTTACACAAAGCAATATCACTTGTAAAATGTTCAGTGTCACAAGGCGGTTTCATGTGCACAGTTTCAAGTTATTTCGTTGAACAAACTTGGAAATATAACTGATTTTGCTACGTGTAAAAATAGACTAAACAAATAGGAATATCTTGAAAACGAAGAAAGATACGAAAAAAAATTGCAAAGGATCTTCTATTACAATTTTATGGGTCCTTTCAAATTAGACAAACTTAATTTTTGTTGCCAATGTCCTTTAAGCCAATTTATTTCAAAAACTAGTTCGGTTATTCTATCGTTTTCTTTTCTTATCTTTTTCTTTTCTTCTCTACTTCGCTCTTCTCTTTTCTCCCCTTTCTTTTTCTTGCTTTACGTCACTTTGCTTTGTTGCTTTTACCGAATCTTTTGTATTCTATTTATAGACAGTTGTTGATCCTGACTTAGACATTGGAGATAATCTCAACAAGAAAACAAAAGAAGCGAAAAATGACATGCCTCAACGAGCTATGAGCCAGGAGGCGGCCTCGACGTCATCTGATCTTAAAGTCAGTTTGCCCGGTAGTGCAGATTGGGTATGTGAGATTATTTCAAATGAGATAGGGAGAACCAACCAACTAAATAGATACTCCACCAAACAACCAATCAACCAGACACTTAACCAAACAAGCAATCAATAAACGAATGTACCAACCAACTTATCAATGTACGAACCAATTAAACAGCTAACCAACTAACTACCCTGCCGACAAACCAACCTATGGTTATCCTCCAGCCAACCAATCGACCAACCACTCAACCAATGACCCAGCTTACCAATCACCCACCTAGTCAACCAACCAGCCAGCTAAGCAACCATTTAACCAACCAGTTAACCAACAAACTGACCAATGACCGATCAAACCAACCAATCACCTAACCAACCAATCGCCAACCAACTAACCAATAACCCAACCAGCCAGATAAGCAACCCTTCTACCGCCCAGCCAGCCAGGCAATCAATAACCCAGCCAGCCAGCCAGCAAACCAACCATTTACCCACCCCCAACCAACCAATAACTTAACCAATAACCTACCCAGGCAGCTAAGCCAGCATCCAACCCATAATCCAACCACACAGTCAACTAGCCAATAACTCAGCTAAGCAACCAGACAGCCATGCAACTGACCAACAAACAACCCTACCAACCAACCAATCATACAACCGGCCAACCAAGCAAGCAAGCAACCAACCAACCAGCAGACTTACCAAGCAACCAGCCAGTCAACTAACTAACAAACAAACAAACAGACAGACAGACAGACAGACAGACAAAAAAAAAACCCAAAAAACCCAAACAAACAAACAGACAGACAAACAAACAAACAAACAAACAAACAAACAAACAAACAAACAAACAAACAAACAAACAAACAAACAAACAAACAAAAAAAAAACAACAACAAAACAACACAACAAACCAATTACAACCAACCAACAAACAAACAAACAAACAAAAAAAACCCAAAAAAACCCCCACCAATTACAACCAACAAACAAACAAACAAACCAATTTGCTAATCTGCTTTTCAAACAAACCAACTAACAACTTGAACCAACGTAGAAGAAACTCTCTCCCCAACACAATTTCTTTCTGCGTTGGTGGTGTTAACTAGTGTTAATTTCGCTGTGTGTTCTAGGTTGGTAAACTTTTCGATGATTATAAATTTGGTGTTTTACAAAACGGAGCCAAGATGGTTATCTTAACAGAAATCATAGAGAAAACTGTCTCATTAGGCGACAGAATTCTCGTGTTTAGGTAAGGAAGGGTGGAATTCAGAGTCACTTGTGGCATCACAAATTTCAATCATAGGTTGCATATGCAGGCGTTCTCGACAAACCGGCAACTTAACCAATCTGCTCGTTTGAAACATCTAAGATTTCAAGATGTCTTATTAATCTGCATTAGCATATACCTCGCAGGTGAATAGTGCTTTTCAAGCAATCTGATTGATTCCTCTAGCTCGGGATATCCTGCACTATTCACCTGCGGGCAAAACAAAATGGCGGACAGTTTTGCTTTGTTTACCGAAGCCGGGGATTTTGTTGATAAACAAGGCTGATGTCGTAGAATAACGAGAAAAGTCAACAAAATTAAGTAGACGTGGTGCAAAATGCAACCGAATTTGAATGGGTTGCATCTTAAAAAATTCAACCAAAATTTAGTGGGTTGGTCCTTGGTCTATGATTAATCTTTCTACAAACTTTCATGAAAACATGTACAATACTTTGTAATTGATATCCTGGCGACAGACAGACAAATAGAGGTAAAACATAATCTCCTGACGGTAGTAATGAGTGGCGTTATATGTCATAAAGACACGCTTGTCGTTTTTGATTTTTACGTCATTTGATACTTACGAAATGGGTCGTTTTTGAAGCCGCTCGAAAAAGAAATTACATATCATGGATGACCGATATGTATTTGCCGGCAAAACTGGATAATTTTGCCGGTCAGCGATCCCACTGTCCGGCACTGATTTTGAGACCTGTAACATATAACCTTTCATCGCCATGCAGGTCGACTTCTTTAATTTTTTTAGCGTCTGTAATATGTTTTGTATCTTAATGTTTTTCAGCCAAAGCCTGTCCACCTTGAGCATGATCGAAGATTTTTTGCGAAAAAGAGTCGTCCCTCCACCTCCTTCACAACTCATGTTTCAGCCTGTTCACTGGGAGAAAAACAAGAATTATTACCGTATGTTAGATAATTATCTAAAGCGATTTTTCCTAGTCTACTTTCCGCTTCCAAACGTTTGCGTATTCGTGAATTTGCTAGAGTATTGCAAGAGAAGTGGGAACTAGCCGTGGCGACAACAACCAGACAGTGAAGACTGAGTAAGACTCGACTATTCATTTGTGTTTCAAAAAAAGGGGCATGAAAATTACGAAGGGGTAAATTCAGAATATGTTACAGTATTGACAAAGAAGACATGCACATATTACCTACCTTATCTTTTCGGTAGTATGCTTATAATTTTAAATTTTGTGTGGGACTCTTGGACCAGTCCAAATATTTCAGTGATTTCCCGCTCTTTTTTTGAGGTGCGAGCTCGGACGTCGCGCAGGCGCAAAACGTTTGCCAGCGGTGTTCTCCACTCTACTCTGCTCCACAACACAGCACCCACTCTACTCTGCTCCACTCCATCGCACTCTACTACACCCCACCCACCCACATACCCATCCATCCCCATATTATTCTCCCCCTTCTCTACCCCGTATCGTTTACTTCCCTTTCTACCTTTCTTTTCGCCTTCTTATACTTCTGCTTTTTACTCTCATTTATCCACATTTCTATGAAACTATAATTATTATTTATTAACAATAATTATTAATTATTATTATTGATTGTTACAATAATAATTATGTTAATTTTCTAATAATAATTATGATAATTTTCTAAAGCGACTTCAAAGTAAAGCGACTCTATTTATGGAGGGTAACATTATACACTTATTAATGTCTGCTCTCGAGGGAAACAGTT
Source organism: Paragorgia papillata (assembly GCA_035771165.1). NCBI lineage: Eukaryota > Metazoa > Cnidaria > Anthozoa > Scleralcyonacea > Coralliidae > Paragorgia > Paragorgia papillata. The sequence continues at coordinate 26,514 of JAWNZC010000005.1, forward strand.
AGTTTTGTTTTACCGAGAGTCTTGATGTTTCCCGATACGAAGTCGAGGGAAACATCGAGACTCGAGGGAAAACAAAACTATTTACGAGGGAGCAGACATTAAGTGCTTTGTTATATAGCTTGAGTTTCACTGATAATTTTGACTTTTGTCAAGGAAAAGTACACAAAAGACAAACTGAAAGACTTACCAAAACATTTCGCCTGGCTCCGTAATTTCACTTCAACCAAACAAATATGAGTCTCAGAACAAAAGAACAGCATTACATTTCTCCAGTTTCACATAGGTCTTTAGACCTATAAATTTATTTTTTCCGTACCAAACAAGCTTTTGTTTATAGGATACCGTGAGGAGTTCAAAGTATTATAGTTGATGGTGGTGATTGTGATGGCGTTACTGCTAAATCAAAAAAATATAATACTATAACTGAAATCGTTGTAAATATAACAACATAATACAACGCAGTGAAGTAGAGTGCATTGCAGGCTACTTGTTGAGTTGAGTTTCGGTTTATGTTAATATTGCGTTTTTCCACATATTCATAGCTTTTTTGTTTTATTTGTGGGTCTTTGTGACAACTCCCGCCTTAACATTATATAATGCGATACATGTAGTGAATTGATAAACTTGACATTTGTCGTTTAAACGTACAATATATATATAATAACCTGTTAAGGCTGAAAAATTGAACAGTTTCATGTTTTTCTTTATAGGGTTGGACGGTGGCACATCATCTCAAGAACGTGAAAAGCTTATAACAGCTTTCAATTCAAAAACCAACCAATCCGTTTTTCTTTTCTTGCTGTCAACAAGGTGAGGACCAGAAGTTGAAGCGCCTATGAAACGACAGTCTAAATCATGAGAAATTACGTAGTTTCTTAATGAAAAGTTTTGCACTATTTATTTTAGTTCATTGCACAGCTCTAGTGGTGGTCTTGATTATTGAAAAGATTTATACTTGTGGCGCTTGCGTATCTAGAGAAATTGTGTTTGTGGTAAGCGACAGATTTTATGCAAATTAGGTTTTCTGCATTTACTGGAAACACGATTTCTTCACTTAGGTAAACTTTGAGGTTATAAAACTTTTCAATAATCAAGATCATCAAATGAACTAAAATGAAGCTCATGGGACCTGTGCAAAACTTATTATGGGGAAAAACGACAATTTCTTGTGATTTAGACTGTCGAGCCACCTTAAGTTTGTCTTATTTGAAATAATACCATGATCGCCTCGGATTCTTTTGTTCTCCGAGGGAATGTAAACCTCGTATTTCCCTCATTGCTCATGCAAGAGGGAAATTTATCCTTTGTCTTCTAATTTTCCCGTGCATGTTGATGATGGAAAATTAGAAGACAAAGAAATCCTTTGTCTTCTTCTAATTTTTCCGTGCATGTTGATGAGGGAAAATTAGAAGACAAAGAAATATTTTGTCTTCTTCTAAATTTCCCGCTTGCATATATTTTCCCTCATCAACATGCACGGGAAAATTAGATGCAACTTCTTTGATCAACAGTGTAAATTTCCTGTTGGTAAGATTCTCAAAGTTTTCCTCGGCGATCATAATATTACAAACTAATAACATGACTTTTCGGGAAATTAGCAATTAAATTTCCCCTTTGCCTCGGGAAGATTTGTAAAACTCCTCTGACTTTCACAAATCTTCCCTCGGCGGCGGGAAATTTAATCGCTAATTTCCCGAAAAGACATGTTATTACTTATAAGAACACTTAAAATGACAAAGCAACATCTTTTGCAGTCTTTCGTTTCCTTGTTTCGTTTTTGAGATATTTCAGTTTGTTTGATATACAAATGAAACATTTTGACGTTACATGCGCATAATAAGTTATTGGTGGAAGGTTATATATCTTTGCTATTATCCAATATAATCACTTGAAAATTCAACATGTTTGGTGTTGTGGGAAAAAATAGCAACGATATATATACCGATAAGTCATTATGCACACGTGACGTCAAAATGTGTATCAAACAAACTGAAATATCTCAAGCAATAGGGATGTTCGGTATGAGAAATTTCCGGTATCGGTATACCAGTAAAATTATACCGGTATACCGGTTTTTGGGCCTTGTGCAAAGTTGCGTTTTATTGGATCTACAGAACCATGAAAAAATCCCAAACTATTGAACTAATAGTTCAAAACTTGGTACCTTAAAACTCTTGATAAATTCTAATCTTTGTGAATATCAAAATATAGTTAAAATACAGTATAATATTGTTCTTCTGTGACTCTTTCGCAAAGGAATTAAGGAATGTGCTTACGCAGGACGCGATATTAAAATATAAATTAAAGGTTATTCAAAATCATATAGCCTCATAAGTATGCTATGAAATTTCGGTTTTTCGGTATGACTGAAAAAGTCGTATTGATATACCGATATTGCATTCAATACCGGTATTTTCGGTATATTGGTATACCGAACATCCCTACGAAGCAAGGGAACGGAAAACTGCAAACGATGTTACTTTTTCATATTTTTCCAAATACATGTAAAACAGACAACTGCTAATATGTTCCGGTTCAATCGAGGGGTCCTAGACATTTTCTTCCTATTCAAAACTTATAAATAACTGCATTGTGGGTTCCGTCCAAAAAGTGAGCGATTAAAAATGGCGGAAATATGGCTCCTTTCTCATGGTAGAAACCGTTGACCAGACACTCTCCAGCATGTTTGACTGTCGGCTCAGCTGTGCGCGCAGTCCGATCAATCCAGTTATAAATTCAAAACAAAAAGGTCAGCGGTTGCTGCTATGGGAGAAAGGACCAGTGAGCTCTATATATAACTGGAGTGAGATATCTTTGTGACGGACAACGTGCCGGGCATGTAGGCCTGAAATACGTATAGTTCCAGTCTTTTACGCGGTCTGGTCAAGTCTGATCTGGTCAAAAGACCGCGTAGGAGACTGGAACCATACGTACTTCAAGCCTACATGTCCGCCATGTTTGGCTTCAATCTTTGCCCTGTCAATGTCACTGGAAAGGATTCGTGGACCGCCATCTTGGATCGGTCACCTTTTATCAGTCATTGATACATAGAGCACCCGCAGTCCAGTTATATATAGGTCAGTACTGGGACCTGGTTTGACTGATCTCTCTGGTGTAAATAGCTTGGAGTTTGTGTCTTGTGGGTTATTGATATCTCGGAGAGGGGAGCTAACGAAGGACCCTGTACGATGTGGAGAGTTTTGTTGGTGCCATGTTATTGATTATCGTTGTGTTTATTTCAGGGCGTGTAGTCTTGGTGTTAACTTAATTGGTGCCAACAGAGTGGTTGTGTTTGATGCTTCTTGGAATCCATGCCATGACGCTCAGGCTGTTTGTAGGTAAGTTTCTCGTTGTACAATCAACTGTTTCAGTCCGCGACACAATAGTAGGCCGAACGCTAGCGGATCTTAGAAGTCCACTGTTTTTGTTTTCAGAATTTACCGATACGGACAGACGAAGAAATGTTTCATTTACCGTTTGGTTAGCAGTGAAACGTTTGAGAAACGCATGTACGAACGCCAGGTGACGAAAGAAGGCATGTCGGGTAAGTAGCGGTGTTGTGTTGTTGTGGTGCGTAGTGTGGTGAGTGGTGTGCTTGTTTGGTGTGATGTGTTGTGCAGTGTGTTGTGTTGTGTTCGGTCGTGTCGGGTCGTGTCGTTGTGTTGTGTTGTATTGTTGTGTTGTGTTGTGTTGTGTTGTGTTGTGTTGTGTTCGGCTGGGCTTTGTTGCGTTGACTTGTAGTGTGGTGTGGTGTGGTGCGATGCGGTGTGCTGTGCTGTTTTAAGCATGTGTTGCGTTGTGTTGTATTGTGTTTTGGTGTGGTGTTACACCACGTGTTGTATTGTGTTGTGTTGTGTTTTGGTGTGGTGTTACACCACGTGTTGTATTGTGTTGTGTTGTGCTGTGCTGTGCTGTGCTGTGCTGTGCTGTGCTGTGATATGATATGTTGCGCTGCGCTGCTCTGCTATTTTGTGTTAACTTACGTTTCTTTTTTCAAACTTGGACATACAGACCGAGTAATCGACGAGTTAAATCCCGAAGCTAATTTGACGAAACAAGAAGTGATGAACTTATTCAATGAAACGGTATTGTAATTGAAATAAACACCACTATTGGCAAAAAAAGCCCAACAGCAGCCCTTTCTTCTGAACCTGTCAGCTTTTTGACTGACTTTTTAGTGTCGGTTTGTTGTGCTCGTGTAGTAATTTTTCTTTCTTTCTTTTTTCAAAAGGGATCTGAAGTTGACGGAGACGAGCCAGATGCTCCATGGTCTGCCGATAAATTCTCTGATCCAGTTCTGAACCACGTGTGTGAAATGTGCAGAAAATCCATATCTGAGGTACAAATTTTTCTGCCCTACTACTACAAGTGGAAAATTCAGCGACAACCTACAACCCGGTGCATACAGTGTCCACTCTCTCCTCCGCAGAGGCTCGGAGGCGTGCGGGCGACAGAGAGAAGACGCGCGGGGAATGATGGGAAGAGGGAAAGAAAATGAGCGCAGAAATTCCGTGATGGACTAGACTTGGAATTTCAATATATGATCAAATCTACTACGCAAAAGTCGAAAATCAATAAATTGTGAACAAAAGACACATTTAAGTCGCTGCCAGATAATTCTCAACTCCACAACGTTATTGTAACACAAGGACAAGATTTTCCGGTTTTGAATTATGCAAATAAAAGTATAAAACAAACGCTACATGAGAAAGTTTATCATTGAACTCAAAGGACAAACTGTTGTAAACGTAGATCTTACCGGTATGTCGTAGAAAGTTAGCGCAATAAGAATATTTCCGGCGCTGTTCGTCGGCTTTGTTTATCAAGTTAATCTGGAGTGGAAAACTTCTAGGCAGTGACAGCGTTCGATTAAAACGTTTGTCAGTCTGGCAGCGTTTCGAATTTTTCGATCCGTTCCGCTGAGTGTTCGTCGAGTATATGGCAACATACACTCTTTTACTTGAATGCAGATTTTTCTTGTTGTGTTACGACGCCAATAAACTGCTTTTCTTTCATCATTTTCAAACAATCCTGGCCAAAATTATGTGGGCAACTCGCTGTTTTCCCTGTCTTTGAGAATTTGCACATGGTGTGTACAAGAATAGACCTTACCGCATGAAGTGTGTGAATAACGCGTTGAGAGATTTGATTGGCTCTCGCAAAACGTCGGACATCCAAAACGTCGGACAAACATCGGACATTAGGCAATCAGATTTGTCAAAAAGAAAGATCACGTGATCCATTCACTTCATGCGCAAAGGTCTATTTTGGCCAGGGTTGTAGCTATATCACAAAACATGTTTTTTCTCGACTCTCGATGTTTCAATAAAAATAAAAAAAACGATGGGTTTTTTTTTCGGGATCCAACATTAAGTGTATGTTGTTTTATATCTCGAATTCGTCGTTCATTCTCTTTTAGGTTCCTTTCAAACATAAAGTGCAAAGCACACAGAAATCTAAAAACACTCTGACAAAGGCAGAAAAGCGAGAGGCGAAAAAAGGTATACTCCTTAAAATTGTTGTAATATATTTGTCTTTGGTGGTCGTCGTCATCGCCGTCGTCGCAGTCGTCATCGTTGGTGTCGTCACTGTTATTGGTGTCGTCGTCGGTGACGTCAGTGTCGTCGTCGTTGCCGGTGTCCTCGTCAGTGTTGTTGGTGTCGTCGTCGTCAGTGTTGTTGGTGTCGTCGTCGTCAGTGTTGTTGGTGTCGTTGTCGTCAGTGTTGTTGGTGTCGTTGTCGTCGTCGGTGTCGTTGTTGTCGTCGTCGTTGTCGTCGTTGCTGTTGTCGTCGGTGTTGTTGTCGTCGTTGTCGTCGCCGCTGTTCTTGCCGTTGTTGTTGTCGTCGTTGTCGATGTCGTCCTCGTCGCGGGGTCGGTGTCGTCGTCATTGTCGGTGTCGTCCTCGTCATTGTCGGTGTCGTCCTCGTCGGTGTCGTCGTTGTCGGTGTCGTCCTCGTCGTTGTCGGTGTCGTCCTCGTCATTGTCGGTGTCGTCGTAGTTGGTGGTGTTACTTGGTGTAATTGTTGTTGCTTCTGCTAGTGTTGCTAACTGCTAAGCATGTAGTTCTACAGAACAGTGATATTTTGTGAATTCTGTTTCACGCAGGTTACGAACGTGAAAAACGTGCAATTGATTCCGCTAACAAATTTGTTCCAGTCCCCGGAGACTCGCCACTGATCAGGTAAATTCTCAATTAATTGTTACAGAGTTCAAAATAACGTTGAGGACTTGTTCGTTCGTTCGTTTTTTGTTTTTTTTGTTAGTTAGGACGTATTATTCAAAATTTCCTAACGGAAATGTCGAATTCTCTTTTATTTTCATTTCAATCTTCTCGCCAACGCAGGTCATTAAAAAATAGGTACGCGCTGCGTACATACGGATACTGGTATTTGGCTAACATGACTGAACAATGTAAATTGTATTTTGCAAACACATTAATGTACTGAAGATACTATGACTTATTATTGTAAATTAAACATATGATGGTGATTGTAAGATGCGTTTGGAAAGATCTGCAAGAAACTGAATACTTCAAGCTGAAGCTGAGTGGTTTTCGGGGGCATAATGAGCAAATTAGATAGACTGAAATTTCAGCATGAATTTACAAACAAATCACTTTAAAGTAATGCTGCAATTTGATGGGGAAAACTGCAGCCTATTTAAAACCACCCCAAGGCGGGCTCAAATATTCAGCCCACTAACTGCAGTAAAACTTTAGACTAGCTTTATGCCAGCCCAGACTGAAATTACTTCGTCAGATCAACTAAACTATGTCAAACGCACAAGTCTATTTTACACCATGCATTTAAATTCTGACATATTGCTCAAGCCGCACAGCTCACTCTCATTTTCACATTTAACCGCTGAACTAGTTAGAAGTTAATTAATTCTTTGAAAGTTTTCATGGCGATAATGTAATATAAATACGTTTTGTGGAAACACCACGTAAAATATTTCTTTGCTAAGCTTTCGGCCTGTTGACTCAGGCCTTCATCAGAGCAATGACAACAAGTTGTTGGCTCACGTCATTTATAAACTAAGCAACTGATCAATTAAAGCTTAGCGAAGAGATATTTTACGTGGTGTTTCCACAAAACTTATTTATATAGTTAGAAGTTATTTGTAAATTATTGTACATTATTGATTTATTGAAAGCAAGTTACTTATTATTAAATAGTCAATTGTTTACTGTCTATTTTAATACAGTACAGTTTGAGCACAGCTAAGCACGGAGGCTTTGTTTTGGGTTTAAATTTGATTTGATCTTTGCTTTGCAAATTTTGTGAGTATCATCACAGCCTACACATTGATTAGAGACTGACAGTTGATTAGAGACTGACAAACTACAGCGCTGACTCTGCGAGAACTGAGTGAACTTGCAAATATAACAGTTTACACTTTATACATGCACACCTAGAAACAAGAAAAACTACGTCAATGCTTGGAAATAAATAAAAATTCTGTATATACAATTACAATATTAATAGTTGAGCCAAATTATAAGCTGTCTCTTATTTTTAATCTAAATTATATCCAACGTCGAAGAAAGGCAAATAATTCCCAATGTTTTAAGCCATGCCTTCCCGTGTTAAGCCCTAATCAAATGAGAACGCAAGTCATCGCAAGTTGGCAGTCGCAAATTTCTGTGGCGGTCGTTCGAACACCCAAATTAACAAAATAAAGGTTTCATGAGTGTTTTAAACAAGTTTTAACTTTGTCACGGTACATGATATTTTCGTGTATTAGCGTGACTGCCAACTTGCGGTGACTTGCGTTCTCGTTTGATTAGGGCTTTAAATCTTCGTTCAACGTACCATCAACGTAAATATTTGAAATCTATATTGATGTATAAGTTTTCTTACCTTCTAAATTAATCTTATCGTCCTTGAAAAGGTCTTTATAATCGCTTTAACATCCACTCTTGTCTTCGATATTAAAGCGTTGCAACACTTGAGTTTCGAAATACTTGCTTTGATTTTTGATGACGTACTATATCACATTCGCTAAAGCGTAATTCGGCTTACATTCGTGAGCGTTCGTACAACGTTCGTACATACGAATAAGGCTTCTGATCGATGATCTTACGCCTTGACCACGTGAGTGACGAAACGTCGGTAGTCAAGTGCAACCGGGCTCATGACATAGCGGTCCTGGTTTAGCAACCAGTATCCACAAAAAGGCGTAATGTCTTCCCACAATGCCGAGTGAAAATTACCGCCTTTCTCTGACCTCTCAGCAACCAATCAACGTACGTCATTTGGCGTAATGACCTGAAAACAAGTTCAGCCAGACAGCCACATAGTAATAAAAACTAACTGACTGAGCGGGAAGTCTTTACGGCAAAAATATGATGCCCGCGGTCTTTCAGTACAGACCGAGCGACGAAGGGGCGAGGTTTGTGCGAAAAGACCAAGGATAGGGTAATTTTGCCGTAAAAATCGATCAAGCCAGGTTAATAAGGTTTTTATTATGGCTAATGTTTTTCTAGTTTCATTTGAATGTCGAGACTACAAATAGCAAAGACCGAAGTAATCGACTTTCAACAAAAACTGTAAACAACCAAAACATATTCAGTCACCGTAAACACTGTGAATTGAATTCATTTTCATGATATTTGATCACTATTTTTGCTTGACTTACTTAATTTTCTGATTTTGTTTTTTATTTTTGCCAATGACCGGTTCGCTTTACCGGTTTGTAAAGACCGCTCAGGAACCAATCAAATTGCAGGAAAGTCGCGTTAAGACCGCTCACGTGACACAGCCATTATAATCGCTTATTTGAAATTCTTTAGGGAACAGATGAGACGCGAAGCAGTTAACCGCCCAATCGTTCACGTAAAACCAATTCAAAATGTACAAGTCGGCGTCAGTCCTTTCGTCAGACCCCCACGGGTCTCTCTGCCTCCGGTGCTACCGCCATTATCGGACTCCTATCTTGGCAACATACCATCCATGGCTTACCTATCAAGGTTCACATTCCCTCCTCTTGGTTCACATTCCAGATATTTCCCACAGGGCGAACTGACCGCTTTTCCGCCGTATCCTATCAAGGTCCCATTGCCAAAGACCAGCGGAGGAACAACCTCCAGGAATCCGATCGTTGTTAATTTGCTGACGTCACCAGAAGCTGAGGATACGACGCCTGCAAGTGATGCCGGGATTGAAAAACCTGGCCAATCAGCTCGCGTCGATGAACAATCTGATACTTGTATCGGTACACAAGCAACAGCATCTTCTTTCGTATTTAGTAAGGGTGTCGGTGATAGCTCCTCGCTGAGCCACAGCGGTTTGAATGTTTTACGCTCGGTCGATGCCGCCATGCCAAGTGAGAGCGACACCGCTGACCACTCGATTGTCGACACTAATGAACACTCTCCCCATTCCTCTGGAAGTAAGGATCAAAAGATGGACGTGGGCGATCCAATTGAAGCCTCGACGAAAGCCGAGCCAGCGTGCACTGAAGAAGCAGCCAGCGGATGAGGTGAATACGTTTTAATAAGTCATTATTTAATGTGACGTAAGATGTTTAATTTGCATATCAAACAATCTGAAATATCTCAACATTAAAATAGTTAATTTGGAACATGGTAAGAGGTATATATACAGATATATACCTCTTCAAGAGGTATATAAAGGGGATATTACACGGTGGCGAGAAGATATGGATTTTATGTTCGAGTGGGAAGGACAATATCTCACGAGTGAGCTCAGCAAACGAGTGAGATATTGCTCTTGCCACGAGAACATAAAATCCATATCTTTGAGCAACCGTGTAATGTTCTATTTATTATATGGACTATGAAATTATGTGTGAAAGTGATGTTGATAAACTGAGTTGAATGCAAAAACTACAACCGCTTGACCTAAAACTTTTAGAAAATACAAATGAAAAATACAACAGCTTCTACGAGTGTTTTAGTTGCCAGTAAAATACTCTTCTCCATATAATAAGTAAGAGTTATATACCGAGGGTGTCGGCTTTATGCCAGATAAATTCCCTTCTGGCATAAATCCTCCATCCTCGGTATATAACTCTTACTTATTGGTCCAGTGTCACTACAAGAGGAAACCGGAGTACTTGGAGGAAACCTGCGGTGTTTGGTAGAGTCAAACTGGAAGCACTCTTCTTACATGCGGCCAAGGTGAAATTTTCAATCAGATAACTGAACTGATCAGGTATGGAACCCAGGTCGCATAGGTGAAAGGCACGTGCGCTAATCACTGTGCCACCACAGCATATCCTCTTATCTATAATTCAGGATTATCCTGAATTGTGAAATGGTCTAGAATTCAGGACAATCCTGAATATTAAAGAAATTATATCCCAACCCTCAACCCCGACCCCCACCCACTAAACCTGACCCTAAACCTAACCACAACCCCCCGGCAACCCTAAATCAAACCACAACCCCCGGGTGGCCCTAAACCTAACCACAACCCTCCGGGAAGAAAGTTCGACCGATCTTAACTTCAGCTGAATGATAGTTCGATTGTTCACCGCTTTAAAGTTTGCCGGGTTTCCAAACCAGGTATTTTTCATAGATATACGTCCCTACAAAAACACAAAGGAAACCGACTCAACTATTATAAATAAGGGATGGCTTTTACTGGACCTATATAACTGATAGAGCTATATCCAGTATAAATAAGATTAATTGCCTCGAGGGTTTTTCACCGGGTTCTCCGGTTTTCCTCCCTCCACAAAATCAACGCCATAAGGGTTAGGAGTCAAACTCAACGCCTTAGGGTAGTAGCCAAAGAAAGAGGAGCCTTTTGGCTGACTCTGACTGCGGTCGACCAACTCAATTCAACTCAAACAGTACGGTTTAGCTGTTGAAACCAAATGTTGCTATTGGATGATTGCTTCATTATACGGAAACCACAATATGTTCAGTAACCGTGAAAGTGCACACATTGCCATAAACCTGAACAATAACAGAAAACAATGACTTTTATCGAGCTTCCAAAGAGCTTATTTTCTAGTAACTTTTATTGAAACAGGAACGAAAAACTGCAAAAGATGTTACTTTGTTATTTTAAGTGGGTTTTTTCATAGACACTTTCATAGTTCTTTCAAATAAGACAAACTTTATTTTTGCTTCACAGGCACCATGATTTAAACCATCACGAAATTCAGTTTGTCATCACGATATTCTGCCGTTGTCCTATCTTACTGGCCTCATTTGAATCTAGTCTTAGAACAGACACAGGGCGACTGCTGACAAGAACGAGGCTGGTCTGGACTGCGGCCTGCCTCTTGGCGTTCTGGTTTAGTTGACGTGATTTAAGAGGCAACTTAGGACGACAGTTGGCTTTTGTAGTTTTTAAATTATTTTTTTTGCCATTGCGTTAGCCGTTAGTCTAAGGCATATTTAAACAAATATTCTATGCTTTTATTTAACATATACTATCAAAACTTTTTTTTATATATATAAACAGAATTTACATCTAGTGCAAAGTTTTATTAGTTCTTGTTGTACACGCTGTCGTTAGATGTTAACCCTTTCAACCCTGAACTACTCTGGCGAACGGTAGACGATTTTACTCGTCATTCATGGGCGGCTTTTCGGGTTGAACGGTTTAATCAATATATATATATATATATGCAGTAAATTCAAGAGTCCTTTTTTACCCCCAACGAGTTATTTCAGCTCTTTTAATCTGTGGGTCGTTTCGACTATTTCAAGGAGTCATTTCAACTATTTCAAAAAGTCATCTCGACTATTTCAAGAAGTCATTCCGACTATTTCAAGGAGTCCTGCATTTCGACTATTTCAAGGAGTCATTTCGACTATTTCAAGGAGTCATTCCGACTATTTCAAGGAGTCATTCCGACTATTTCGAGGAGTCATGCATTTCGACTATTTGAAGGAGTCGTGCATTTCGACTATTTCAAGGAGTCATTTCGAGTATTTCAAGGAGTCATTTCGAGTATTTCAAGGAGTCATTTCGAGTATTTCAAGGAGTCATTTCGAGTATTTCAAGCAGTCATTTCGACTATTTCAAGGAGTCATTTCGACTATTTCAAGGAGTCATTTCGACTATTTCAAGGGGTCATTTTTACTCCAAGAGTTGTTTTGACCCTAATGTATAGAGTCAAAACGATCCTTTGCTGGAGTCTCTGATCTCTCTTTTCGATTCATATAAGACTCCTACAGTGGTGTCGTCTGACTCCTTCTGGAGTCATTTTTTCGGAGTGAACAAAGCTTTACTACTTGATAGAGTCGAATCACCCAAAGAGTCGCGTGGTTACTCTTTGGAGAAGTGAAGAACATTAGCTATGTCTTGTTTAATTATGTATGGAATCATTCGGATAGAATTAGGGACGCGGCAAATCGTCAATGCAGTTTACCGAAAGCATATATCACTTGAAACTTACTTGTCGGTTGATTATATTTTAAAAACATCGAGTAAATTAGAATTGCAGTGGTCAATTTTATGGTGAGGACAGCGTATAATAAAAAAAACTATATTTTTGTGCTTACGTATTCCATTTTTATTATATTATGCTTGATCCGATCATATTCATACTGATAAACTTGGTCACGCTGTCGAGGAGATTTTCGAAAGAAATTCAGCGCATTACTCGGATAGATATAGCACTAAAGTCTTTTGACGAAGGAATACTAACAACAAAATATTCCCTAAAAACAAACGCCTTGAAGAGGTCAAAATGACTCCTGACAGTGAAGACTAAGTGAAATTCGACTATTCATTTGTGTGTTAAAACGAAGGGCTGTGAAATTTACGAAGGGGCCATGCACTGATCTCTATATAAACTGGATAGGCCATTCCCTATGGCCAGCAGTCAAACATTTCGTGCCAGTCGCCGCCATCTTACGTGGAACATATGACGCATTGCCTTAGAACTTGTTCCCAATCCCGAAGTTGACTGGCGTAAGCAATCTTGACGTCACACGGGGAGTCGGAACGTAAACAACAGATGAGATGCCGGTTCGTTTAGTTTTCACTGTTTAACAACAAATACAGTCAAAAGATGGCAAGTACACAACACGAGATATTGTTAAGGCATTAAGATTACTATAAAAGGTACAATTTAAGACTTGGAATTGAATTCTTCGTAGATTTTGTCTGTTTTTCAGTTTATATTATCGTGAAGTTTCTTCGTTGTCGGCACTGAAGAAAAACAACGAAATTTAAAGGTTTTACAGCTCAGTAACAGAACAAATGCAAGAAATTAGCGTCTTAATTAAACCTTATTAAGTACTTCTTGTGTCCTTACATTCGTTTAAATTTTCTTAAAATAATTCTTTTTGTCTGTTTTCAATCTACGAAAGCTTATGAACTTTAGTGGGCGCCATCTTGGGTAGTGGTCAAGTCATCGTACAACTGGCACGCTAAATCCGGCCTCATGCCCCATCCAGTTTTATTGAGATCAGTGGGGCCATCTCAGAATACTACAATCCTGGACAAAACTGTTGGGCCACTTTGCCGATTTTGACGATTTTCGCATAGTGTCCCAAGCACTTTTGTCCAGGATTGTCTGAAAATGACGAATTAAACAAAATCGAAGAAAAAAACAATTTGGGGGCGGCGATTCTGCGCAGTTTGCTCGAAAATGACATAAATACGCTCCCACATGCATGAACAACAAATTGTTTGTGGGGTATAGAAGGTTTGGTGAATATGCAAATTAAATAGAGCTCTCGTGCGTGTGGTACCGGTGCGGGTGGGAACTCTGCAGAGACTCTGCTCCAGTGATCCCTTCCCCATTGAGGGGGTAAGGGGGAGCAGAGATGGGGGCTCTTTTATTAAACTGTATATATTTTGCAATGTTACAAAGTTAAAAAGCTGCGTTTTATTGAAAAATCATAAACTCGCCATTTTCAGACAATCCTGGACAAAACTGTTGGGCCACTTTGCCGATTTTGACGATTTTCGCATAGTGTCCCAAGCACTTTTGTCCAGGATTGTCTGAAAATGACGAATTAAACAAAATCGAAGAAAAAAAACAATTTGGGGGCGGCGATTCTGCGCAGTTTGCTCGAAAATGACATAAATACGCTCCCACATGCATGAACAACAAATTGTTTGTGGGGTATAGAAGGTTTGGTGAATATGCAAATTAAATAGAGCTCTCGTGCGTGTGGTACCGGTGCGGGTGGGAACTCTGCAGAGACTCTGCTCCAGTGATCCCTTCCCCATTGAGGGGGTAAGGGGGAGCAGAGATGGGGGCTCTTTTATTAAACTGTATATATTTTGCAATGTTACAAAGTTAAAAAGCTGCGTTTTATTGAAAAATCATAAACTCGCCATTTTCAGACAATCCTGGACAAAACTGTTGGGCCACTTTGCCGATTTTGACGATTTTCGCATAGTGTCCCAAGCACTTTTGTCCAGGATTGTCTGAAAATGACGAATTAAACAAAATCGAAGAAAAAAAACAATTTGGGGGCGGCGATTCTGCGCAGTTTGCTCGAAAATGACATAAATACGCTCCCACATGCATGAACAACAAATTGTTTGTGGGGTATAGAAGGTTTGGTGAATATGCAAATTAAATAGAGCTCTCGTGCGGGTGGTACCGGTGCGGGTGGGAACTCTGCAGAGACTCTGCTCCAGTGATCCCTTCCCCATTGAGGGGGTAAGGGGGAGCAGAGATGGGGGCTCTTTTATTAAACTGTATATATTTTGCAATGTTACAAAGTTAAAAAGCTGCGTTTTATTGAAAAAATCATAAACTCGCCATTTTCAGACAATCCTGGACAAAACTGTTGGGCCACTTTGCCGATTTTGACGATTTTCGCATAGTGTCCCAAGCACTTTTGTCCAGGATTGTCTGAAAATGACGAATTAAACAAAATCGAAGAAAAAAACAATTTGGGGGCGGCGATTCTGCGCAGTTTGCTCGAAAATGACATAAATACGCTCCCACATGCATGAACAACAAATTGTTTGTGGGGTATAGAAGGTTTGGTGAATATGCAAATTAAATAGAGCTCTCGTGCGGGTGGTACCGGTGCGGGTGGGAACTCTGCAGAGACTCTGCTCCAGTGATCCCTTCCCCATTGAGGGGGTAAAGGGGAGCAGAGATGGGGGCTCTTTTATTAAACTGTATATATTTTGCAATGTTACAAAGTTAAAAAGCTGCGTTTTATTGAAAAATCATAAACTCGCCATTTTCAGACAATCCTGGACAAAACTGTTGGGCCACTTTGCCGATTTTGACGATTTTCGCATAGTGTCCCAAGCACTTTTGTCCAGGATTGTCTGAAAATGACGAATTAAACAAAATCGAAGAAAAAAACAATTTGGGGGCGGCGATTCTGCGCAGTTTGCTCGAAAATGACATAAATACGCTCCCACATGCATGAACAACAAATTGTTTGTGGGGTATAGAAGGTTTGGTGAATATGCAAATTAAATAGAGCTCTCGTGCGGGTGGTACCGGTGCGGGTGGGAACTCTGCAGAGACTCTGCTCCAGTGATCCCTTCCCCATTGAGGGGGTAAGGGGGAGCAGAGATGGGGGCTCTTTTATTAAACTGTATATATTTTGCAATGTTACAAAGTTAAAAAGCTGCGTTTTATTGAAAAATCATAAACTCGCCATTTTCAGACAATCCTGGACAAAACTGTTGGGCCACTTTGCCGATTTTGACGATTTTCGCATAGTGTCCCAAGCACTTTTGTCCAGGATTGTCTGAAAATGACGAATTAAACAAAATCGAAGAAAAAAACAATTTGGGGGCGGCGATTCTGCGCAGTTTGCTCGAAAATGACATAAATACGCTCCCACATGCATGAACAACAAATTGTTTGTGGGGTATAGAAGGTTTGGTGAATATGCAAATTAAATAGAGCTCTCGTGCGGGTGGTACCGGTGCGGGTGGGAACTCTGCAGAGACTCTGCTCCAGTGATCCCTTCCCCATTGAGGGGGTAAAGGGGAGCAGAGATGGGGGCTCTTTTATTAAACTGTATATATTTTGCAATGTTACAAAGTTAAAAAGCTGCGTTTTATTGAAAAATCATAAACTCGCCATTTTCAGACAATCCTGGACAAAACTGTTGGGCCACTTTGCCGATTTTGACGATTTTCGCATAGTGTCCCAAGCACTTTTGTCCAGGATTGTCTGAAAATGACGAATTAAACAAAATCGAAGAAAAAAAACAATTTGGGGGCGGCGATTCTGCGCAGTTTGCTCGAAAATGACATAAATACGCTCCCACATGCATGAACAACAAATTGTTTGTGGGGTATAGAAGGTTTGGTGAATATGCAAATTAAATAGAGCTCTCGTGCGGGTGGTACCGGTGCGGGTGGGAACTCTGCAGAGACTCTGCTCCAGTGATCCCTTCCCCATTGAGGGGGTAAGGGGGAGCAGAGATGGGGGCTCTTTTATTAAACTGTATATATTTTGCAATGTTACAAAGTTAAAAAGCTGCGTTTTATTGAAAAATCATAAACTCGCCATTTTCAGACAATCCTGGACAAAACTGTTGGGCCACTTTGCCGATTTTGACGATTTTCGC
The DNA here is from genome assembly GCA_035771165.1 of Paragorgia papillata. Classification (NCBI taxonomy): domain Eukaryota; kingdom Metazoa; phylum Cnidaria; class Anthozoa; order Scleralcyonacea; family Coralliidae; genus Paragorgia; species Paragorgia papillata. The sequence continues at coordinate 43,009 of JAWNZC010000005.1, forward strand.
ATAGTGTCCCAAGCACTTTTGTCCAGGATTGTCTGAAAATGACGAATTAAACAAAATCGAAGAAAAAAACAATTTGGGGGCGGCGATTCTGCGCAGTTTGCTCGAAAATGACATAAATACGCTCCCACATGCATGAACAACAAATTGTTTGTGGGGTATAGAAGGTTTGGTGAATATGCAAATTAAATAGAGCTCTCGTGCGGGTGGTACCGGTGCGGGTGGGAACTCTGCAGAGACTCTGCTCCAGTGATCCCTTCCCCATTGAGGGGGTAAGGGGGAGCAGAGATGGGGGCTCTTTTATTAAACTGTATATATTTTGCAATGTTACAAAGTTAAAAAGCTGCGTTTTATTGAAAAATCATAAACTCGCCATTTTCAGACAATCCTGGACAAAACTGTTGGGCCACTTTGCCGATTTTGACGATTTTCGCATAGTGTCCCAAGCACTTTTGTCCAGGATTGTAGATAATAATGCAGCTATACAGCAAGTGCGAACCTTAGTAGTTTTCTTAAAACTTGCAAAAGCGTGTAGCAGTCTCGTCGAATAAGCCATTTTGCACAATGACGTTTCTGCTGTTGGTTAGTGCTAATAAATAGAGGATACTAGCAAAGCATTCTGGTAGTTGTAGTCACCCAACACCAGAAGACGTCATCGTGCGAAATGGCTTATTGGAGAATGACTATAGTTCAGTTTCCCGCTCTTTTTTGGTCAGGGGCTCGCCGAGGCTGGCCAGCTGTGTAACGAGGTAAGCACTAAATGCCATACCGTGAGGCCCCTTGAGCCCGCAATACTACGGTCATCTAGGCAAGTGTTGTAGTTAACATCACTGTGCTGCCGATGTCTCCCTTATTAACCTCTGTAGCAACCTACGTTTAAAATTTCACTTATTCGTGAGAAGGAAGTCCCGCTTGATGACTGGAAAATCGTTCGATTTCTATAAGAAATCTCTAATTTATCGCAAACCGAACTCGTTGTGAAAAGAATCGCTATCCGAAAGCTATAAGCTTTTGCTTTGGATTTGAGACAGAAACTGGGCATTCGCGTTGGTCAATTGGTGTGAGCGTCTGAGCCTTTATGCCAAAAAAAACAACATATACATATAAAACATATATATTGAATATATATATATATATATATAATTTATTGGAAACTATCTAATATATATATATACAGGTTGTCATTACAATGTGTTTCATGCTTTAAGCCGATTTTCTACTGGCGAATTTTGTCGCGCGAAGCGACATTTCTATTGTTAAAATTGAATAGATTGGAATAGATTTCTAATTAGGTCCACTCGAGAGCTCATAAGACAAAAGAAAAAGGCCGCTTCGCGTGACAAAATTCGCCAGTGGAAAACCAACTTTACGCAATCATCAGAAGACTAACAGACTAACGATGTGTCACTGAATTTAAATTTAAATTTAAATATGCATGTCTGCGGCGGAAGTGTTAAATAATAATAATAATGTCTGGTGGTATTTCCTTGAAGTTACACAATAAGTGCTTGTTGACATGGCGACAACTTGATAAAAGTTCATTTCTTTTATTGAGTAAAGGGAAATTCTGAAATATAATATGAAATTTCTCAGTAAGGCAGAGTTCGAATCTTTTTTGTCGTTAGTCTTAGACAGAGCGCCCGTCTTTAAAAACGGATAAAAAAGATAAAAAAACTCTGCCTTACTGAGAAATTTCATATTATATTTCAGAAATTCCCTTCTCAAATCATTAATGGCATTTAGTGCTTACCGCCCGCCAGTAAACCTCCGCCAGGTCAAGCACTAAATGCCATACCGTGAGGCCCCTTGAGCCCGCATTCGGCTAATTTTGTCAGCGGTATAACTGGTTAGTAGCAACTGTGGCATCTATATCAACAAAACAATGTTGTCATTGTCATCGTCCAGAATTGAAGAAGTATAGCGTGTTGCGTAGGCAGTGTTGAAACAATCGAAATTCAAAATATAGTAAGCGGTCGAAACAGAGAACGTAGTAGTCTAACGTTTCGAGCGAAGGCCCTTCGTCAGAGAGAAACGTGTAGAGTGCTCGATACAGAGATGTAGAGCTTAATATACAATTTATTTGAAACCATCAAATATATATACAGGTCGTCATTAATACACTGTGTTTCACAGCGTGCTCAGGCTACAGCGTGCTTACGCAATCATCAGATGACTAACGGACTAACGATGTATCACTGAATTTAAATTTAAATTTAAATATGCATGTCTGCGGCGGAAGTGTTAAATGTCTGGTGGTATTTCCTTGAAGTTACACAATAAGTGCTTGTTGACATGGCGACAACTTAATAAAAGTTCATTTCTTTTATTGAGTGAAGTGATATATCCGCATACAGAGTGTTTCATCAGGATTTCCAAACACCGAGGTGTTTGGAATCCTGATGAAACACTCTTCCGAGTGTATGATATAGCTTCTCAAACAAATCAGTATTTTAAGGAAAATCGAGGCGAAAGTTGGCTTAATTTATGCAATTTCTTCCTCCGATATCAAAACCTCCGTCTCGGTACTGATTTCCTTTGTTTTCGGTTCATGAATTATTAATGATTTGAGAAGGGAATTTCTGAAATATAATATGAAATTTCTCAGTAAGGCAGAGTTCGCATCTTTTTTATCCGTTTTTAAAGACGGGCGCTCTGTCTAAGACTAACGACAAAAAAGATTCGAACTCTGCCTTACTGAGAAATTTCATATTATATTTCAGAATTTCCTTTACTCAATAAAAGAAATGAACTTTTATCAAGTTGTCGCCATGTCAACAAGCACTTATTGTGTAACTTCAAGGAAATACCACCAGACATTTATTATTATTATTATTATTTAACACTTCCGCCGCAGACATGCATATTTAAATTTAAATTTAAATTCAGTGACACATCGTTAGTCTGTTAGTCTTCTGATGATTGCGTAAAGTTGGTTTTCCACTGGCGAATTTTGTCACGCGAAGCGGCCTTTTTCTTTTGTCTTATGAGCTCTCGAGTGGACCTAATTAGAAATCTATTCCAATCTATTCAATTTTGACAATAGAAATGTCGCTTCGCGCGACAAAATTCGCCAGTAGAAAATCGGCTTAAAGCATGAAACACATTGTAATGACAACCTGTATATATATATTAGATAGTTTTCCAATAAATTATATATATATATATATATATATATATATTCAATATATATGTTTTATATGTATATATGTATATGTTGTTTTTTTTGGCATAAAGGCTCAGACGCTCACACCAATTGACCAACGCGAATGCCCAGTTTCTGTCTCAAATCCAAAGCGAAAGCTTATAGCTTTCGGATAGCGATTCTTTTCACAACGAGTTCGGTTTGCGATAAATTAGAGATTTCTTATAGAAATCGAACGATTTTCCAGTCATCAAGCGGGACTTCCTTCTCACGAATAAGTGAAATTTTAAACGTAGGTTGCTACAGAGGTTAATAAGGGAGACATCGGCAGCACAGTGATGTTAACTACAACACTTGCCTAGATGACCGTAGTATTGGGTCAACAAGGAGTGTAATGGTGAAATACGGAGTTGCTTCACTAAAATCTCTATATCTCACGAACTAGTCGCTCGATCTTCACGCTACAACCAGTAGTGACTCAGAGAAGGTAAGTGACAATATTTTTGCTGTTTAGAAGGTATGAAAAATATCTGAAAGTGAAAATTTATGGAATTAAAACCGCCACAGTATTGAGCCACTAAAGCATTCTTGTCGACTTTCAACTTGCCTTTACGGCTAGAAAAAGAGTAGAAACTCTTTGAAAACATTTCAAACATTGAGTACAAAGATGAAACCACACTTTTTGTTATTGTTATTTATTGAATTGGATGAATAGCTCTGAACAACGAAGCAATTCTGTTAGGTGAATTTGGGGCAATTGGACACTGTAATTTGCTGACCGGTATTCCATATTAAAAGACAACCCGCTTTTCAAAACTAAAGTTATATAGTTCTGCAATGATAACTTTAATATGTTTATATTGAGAAGCGTGGCTGTGATTTTTATGTTTGTTTTATTTTTTATTACAGTTGAATCGTGCATACAGTACTTCTTCTTGAACTTGTTTATATTCATATCATGTCATGTCAGACTCGGTTGACCTGGCTGAGCTTTACTACTGGCTGCGAGATTTTCCGGAAGTGGTTTTCGGGAACCAGCGCGGGGACAAAAACTTCAAAGGTTCCGACCCGAGTGGCCCTTCTGCTCAGTTCTTTATTCTGTGCTCTCAACCGTCTCGACACGAGTAGAGCATCGAAACATTTCAACGAAAGCTCATGCGTCTTCCAAAAGACGAACAAAAGTATTTTCGTCATCCAGATACTGTAATCGAAGTTTGTTCTTCGTTTATAAATACTTGAAGCGACTCATTTTAACTGTCCTTGACTGTTGAGTCGCTTAGCCAGAGCCGTTGTATTTTCACACGAGAAGACACAACAGTGTGATCACGTGACGGTTTTCTGAAAGCTTCAAACTAACCAACTGTGTTCGCGGTCTACTGGGAACAATAGTACACCCCTGCTAAGCCTTCTCTTTCACAGCCATCTTGTTGAGAGGATCTCTGTGAACTCCCCGGAAGTCAGCCGAAAGAATTTTCAGCCTGTTTGAGACCTCAATCCTTCAAAGTAAGTCAATTCAACTATCTTTCACATAACATTTTATTGAGAATAAAGTTATTCATGTAGAATACTTTCAAGCGCTTATATTTCCTCGCGCACATTCAACGCAAACACGCCACCAGGAATTAGATAGATAGTCTTTATTTTAACACGCTAACAACGTCAGCAAAGGCTGATTTCCAAGAAAGGCGTGTATAAGGAAACTAGAAATTAAATTTACATACAGTATAGAAAACTAAATAACTTTTAAACTAACTAACAAATGGTAATGTCATAGATATTGTTACATACTTTTATGAGCAGCAATTTTTCTCACGAATAATGAGAGCGATTTGCTCTCTTTTCATATTATTTGTACGTGGCTGTGGCAAGCAAAGAGTTGTAGCTATGTCTCGCAGATTATGATTTGCGACTTCCTTTTTATAAGTGAAAAGATTTGAGAGGGATTTCGGCCCCAGCTCATTCAACACTTTAAACACTGATTTTGCTTTGGCCTTTCGCCTTTGTGTTTGGAGTGGTTCCCATCCTAGCGCATTTAGTGCAACGCTATGATCTACATCATTACCCATACCTGCTATAATTCGAGCTGATCTGTTATGAAGTTTTTGTAAATATTTGGACTGTGTGTCACCAAATACATTCCAAACTTCACAACAGTGGTTGAAATATGGGTGGACAATAGCATTATATATACACAGAAAGTAGCGTATTTTTGTCAACAAACTCTCTTAAGCGCCGGATGGCAGATATCCCCGAAGAGATTTCTTTGCTAATATTTTCAGTATTTCGTTTCCAAGACAAATGCTGGTCAATTGTTACTCCAAGAGTCTTGCATTCATACACACGTTTAATAGGTTTGTTTTCGATAATGATATTTGGTTGTGTATGCGAAACATTTCTCAATAGTGGTTTTGATGCAATAAGCATAAATTCAGTTTTGGCCACATTAAGGCTAAGTTTGTTAGCTATTAACCATTCTTTGAGGTTATCCAAATCAGAGTTCATTGCAGTTTCAACATCATCCATCGTCTCATCAGTGGCCGTCAAGTTTGTGTCATCGGCAAACAATCGTGGCACTGTCTTACTTAAACATTCAGGCAAATCATTAATGTAAAGCAAAAAGAATAATGGTCCTAGTATGGAGCCCTGAGGCACACCACACTTGACAGGCTGTCCTGACGACATTAATCCATTTACCTGACATTTCTGATTATGATCAGTAAGATATGATTTTAGTAGTGAAAGTGTTTTTCCTTTAATTCCGTGTAGTTCCATTTTTCGTAGTAAAATGTTGTGATTAACGGTATCAAAAGCTTTTTTAAGATCTATAAATACAACTAGGTTGAACATTTTCCTATCCATATTTACATACCATAGGTTCACGAAAATTGCCAAGCCATTGTTTTTCAGAACAGGGACTCGGTCGAGATAGCGGACTTAGGCATTTATCTCGTCCATGGCATTTCTCTTTTTCCACACCTGGGTTATGCAATTGCTCCCCCAAATTCTCTCCCTTTGATACGAAAACTCTCAAAAATCTTACGAATCACTCAACAAACTCATATCATTGGAGCTCACCTCATCGCCACTGATGCCAAATTTTACTAGACATCAGCGTCGATCTACTACTCCAACCTCAAGGAAACACAAGTCAGAGGATTCCCATATTTGGACTCCTTACTACAACAAAAACATATTTGACTTCTTCAGAAGGGATTTATTTTACAAATTAAAAATAAGTTATAATTAAAAATAAATTATAACTAGAAGTTACTATCGCAAGTGAAGTGCTGCCTCAAATGGGACAACAACCTTTAGCCTACTCCACAGGCAACTTTGTGGCTAATGTGACACCACCTTGCCCACTCCACCCAAGATTGCTCACTCCACCCGAGATTGCCCACTCCACCCAAGATTGCCCACTCCACCCATGTTTTCCCACTCCACCCAAGATTGCTCACTCCACCCGAGATTGCCCACTCCACCCAAGATTGCCCACTCCACGGCACCCATGTTTGCCCACTCCACCCAAGTTTGCCCACTCCACCCAAGTTTTTCTCACCTCTTCACCACAAGAGCCCACAGAGTTGCTTGCGAAGGAGGTTGGAAAGTCCAAAAATTTAATTTTTATTACAATAGACACGTACACATTTCTTCTATATTTTTTAATTATAAAATTGAAAACTACAAGTTAGTATGACTTATTGCTTGACATGATATGCCATATGGCGAGGGTTTTGACAGGATGTACACATATAAATTTATAATATACAATATTAAATAATCATGCCTCTTGCTCTAATGCTGTGGCAAGACTATCAAATATGCAATTCCAAGTGCTTAAATATGTTTTGACAAATCTAGAGCTTTAATAAAATTTTACAGCAATGTACCATTGAGCCCATCAGATTATTTTTCAGAATTTGTATAAGTCAAAACACACACACGCAGATAGTAGCGTCTGATCAGATAGTTAGTGGTCTACCAGATTATTAGTAGTGGTCTGATCAGAAGTTGATCATGAACCCACACCAATATACATTTAAAAACAGCAGAAAACAACCGTGAAATCTCCCACCTAGAAAGACAGCTGTCAGTTATAGAAACTGATATCTTACCTCGACCAGATAAACTCTCTTCGCTGAAATTATAAGACAGGTCACAAGTGTGTTGATCAGAGGTTGACAACGGTTGGTAAGTTGTTCAGCGACAGAAATCCCTCACGAGGAATGCTTTCCCCGAGACTGGCCACTGAAACCTTCATCTTCCACAAGAAAGTAAAGACATGATGTATTTGTTCTCACCGTGAATTTTCTGTCGAGGAAGAACTTCGAGAAGCTGAACCAACCGAAATTTAACAAATCGAGATCTGGTCGGCTATACATAGCCTGCTGCCTGCCTCCTCCGCAGGCCCTCATTGCATCATGGACAGGTCACACTGTTGAGAGGGCCTGCCAGATCCTGTAAACAAAATGGGGACTGATCCCATTATGCACAGCGAGACTAGGCCCTAAAGGAGATAGTTTTGAGAGGGCCTGCAAAATCTTTCGGCCGCTGTCGTCCGACAAACGTTTAACACTGTAACCCACCAGGAAATTCGGTCTAAACTTTCTTACAGATCATGACAATGAAGAAACCAGTATGTTTTAGAATTACTGACCTTCTGCCAATAATATTTTTAACGATAAAAATATAATAATTAATACTAACCCCCCACCCCCCACCCCAAAACTTAAAATCCAATTCATAAAACCTAACCCTAACCCCAACACTAATCTTGGTGCCAATAGCAATCCCCACCCCACCATCAACCCTAAACTCAACCCTTCAAATCCTAACCCTGACATTAATCTTAATACTTACCCCACCCACCCATCCCACAAAACTTTAAAATTCAACCCCACTAACCCTAAACCTTAACCCTAAATATAACCCTCTTAACCCCAACCTTAATTGCCACCCGACGCACACTTTAAACCAACTGCCACCTTAACCTCCTTAATCTCAATCATAATTATTACCGTAACACCTTAAACCTCAAATCATTAACCATTTTCCACTACTATTCACCAACACAATACACCAAGGATGGTAAGTCACAACCAGGATCTAAATACCTGAGCCTTATGGTTTACTTTTACTTTTATTTTACATTTAAAAAAACACTGTAACAGGCATGATGAATCCAAATTTTTACCACGATTTCTTCGAAATCTTAGTTTTTACCAGGGGAAAAGCTAGATGTACTATGTTTAATGTCATCAAGAATCGTTTTGTTTGTAGTATTATAAAACTGATAATTAGGGCGGTCTGTGGTCATCCCCAGGCACTGCATTTCCAATTGGAACGAATTTCGACAAACTATTGAATCTCTTTTCCATTTGTTTTCAAATATATATATCAGGGGCAAGAGGGGGAAATTTTTCTAAAAAATATCTGCCATGGTCTCTGGGAGTGGAAAACAGAAGAGGAAGGGGTAAAAATCTGACCAGATAAACTGCCACCATGCAGGTGTGTTACAGAGGGGAGTTGGTTCTATAGGTACTGTACTTATACATATATATATTGTAGAATAGTAAAGTATATTTGCATTTAGAATACCTCAATAACATTGGCATTATAGTTGTAAAGTATGTCGAAAGCATACTGAGTTGAATATACGCTGACGTTGTATAAGTTGACGTGAGCTGTTTTGACAGTTGACGATTACAGTTGCCATACTGGAAAGTTCGTTTTCCATACGCCATAGATTTTACGCCAGCAATTTTGTGTCCAAAATACTGCGCCACCGTGGCGCGCTCAAGAGGTGTAATATGCCGTTAGCTCAACCACAATACCTCCTAAAACACCTTACTGACAAGCTAAAAATTAGTAAATACGCCACGCTAACTGAAATAGTGAAATTTGTTGACTTTACGCCACGCCAAAGCAAGTACGCTAAATTTATCAAAGAAATACGCCAAATTTTGGCGTAAGCTCGGTTGCGCCACGCCAAAGATATTTGGCGTAACATACAAACTTTCCAGAGTGGTACAGTTGGTTTTGACCGATGCAAGTTAAACGTTGTATTATATAAATATTGTTTCTTATCCTAAAATAAACCTTATTTTACATTGGTGGCAGCGGTAATGGCTACCGAACAAGACTTGAGAGACGAAATTGATAAACTTACCACTCGTATACGAGAATTGGAAACCCAGAATGGTAGAGAAATTGCCGAAGTAGAATCATCACCGTCGCCGTCGGGAAGTTTAATCACACAAGCAAAGCCAAGAGCAAAACCAGACATCTTCTCAGGCACAGAGATACCATTAAATGACTGGCTGAGTCACTTTGAACTATGTACTACCATAAATGGTTGGTCAAAGGAGCAGTCTTGTCAACAACTAGCAGTTTGTTTAAGAGGACGTGCACAGCGAGTATACACGACGCTACCACAAGAGGAACGGGAATCGTACGAGAAGCTCGTCCAAGCACTTCGGGTGAACCTAGAACCACCACAGCAACGTGCAGTCCACAAGCTAACTTTCCGAAACAGGAAGAGAAACAAAGGAGAAAGCCTTGTTGATCTGGCAACTGACTTGCGACGTTTGGTTTCCAAAGCATTCCCGGGCGAAAAAGGTAAATACATCGAGGAAGAACTGCTGGAACAATTTGTCAACGCGTTAGACTCTCGTGAATTACGATTAGGAGTCAATCAATCCAGTCCCTCAAGCCTCGACGAAGCCCTCCAAAGAACCTCCAAAGTGCTCTGAAGCTGGAAACGCTTTTTATGTTGGAAAACAACAAACGAGAAAACAACGAAATCGGCCCACATTATTCTACGGAACGGAACGGAACGGAACGGAACTCGACGTTGCATTATTTTACGGAACGGAACGGAACGGAAGCTTACGATCTTTGTACGGAAACTATTGGCGGGAAATGCAATCACTTGCCAGTTTGCCAGAAGAGACTCGAAACTTGAACAGGACCTTTTTTAACACTGATACTGGGGGGGGGGGGGGCATGGCCCCCCCAGCCGCCCCCATGGCCCCCCACTGGGCACTTTTGGCCCCCCCAGTACAATAGCTTTTTAAATTTCTATTTGTATAATCTATAAAGCAAATTAGTTTACAAATTCAAAAAATATGAGTTCAAAATGCCTTAAATCTGTTTTATAACGAAGTGAATGATTTTAAAGAAAAGACAACACAAAGGCTCATGTTTTGCCTTATTAGTGATGACATGGCAGTTGCGTGGGAAACTGGGGAAGAGAGCATGTTAGGGGACTAGTGCTGAATTTAAGTGGCAGCCATTTTGTTTTATTGTTCTTTTATCTAAAAAGAGTTTTTAAATCAATCCCGTTATGTAAAGGTGAATATTGTATGACTTTCATGCAACGTATGTATATTATAGCTATAAATTGCTAGTTTGTTACATTATTGTGGCTAATGCCTCATCTTTTTTCTTCATACGTGTATTCTTTGTTAGAATAAAGTCCAAATCTGGCAAATCATTACTAGGTTAGAGTTACTGTCAAATGTTTGAGGTCTGAAATCATTTAAATAACGTCAAAAGTTTCCCCCTGATATATAAACAAAAGGTACGCATAGCGTACATGTATCTGCGCTGAACACATTTATAGAACAGAATTTATAGCCTATAAATAGTGCCTATTATGAAACAATGGCACAAACTCGAGGTTGACATGAAATCGTAATGTATTCACTATCATCCCTGATATTCAAAGTGTCTAAAGCACTCATATTACCCTAGTTATCATACATTTCTTGCATTTTTTGTTTGTCGTGTTTACAAGGATGCTACTAGGGTAACCCAGCTGCCAGGGTTACCCTAGTAGCCAGGTTATGTTTTGTCCTTGTAAATGCATTTGGTAGGGATAACGCGCCTACCTGCCTACTTGTTATTAAGTCTAATAAAGTTGACCTGGGCAGCAGGATGACCCTAACTTTGACTCGGGTGCTAGGGTAACCCTACCTCCTTGTAAACAGGCCAGTTCAGTGAACGTAATAACTAATAAGTGAATGAGATAACAAGCTAATCCCTTGATATTAAAAAAAATAAATCGTGAGTCTGATCGTGGTTTATTAGATACAACTTTGTCAACTTACAACAACCTAATATTTATTAAATAGGCACTACTAATAAACTTGATTGCTTTAAAAATGTAAAAGAATGCTACCTGTACATGTTGTGAAATATATACTTGTTATTCTTATTAATAAGGCAGTGAGGTTGTTTACCTGACATGTATGGCACGTATCTACAAGCTAAATAGAAAAATCTAGTTCAAAATCTTGGATTGTTTATTATACAGCAAGCAGTCAATGAGTACTGTACATGTGTGTACTGCTAAATACACTTGATGGCATTAAAAATGTAAAATGATGCTACCGGTTGTGAAATAAATAGTTGTAAGTTTCCTCCAAAGACAATTGTTTGCCTTCCAAAGAGTAATGTTTGTCACTTGAAGACCACGGTCCTAATTCATAAACAGTTTTATATAGTACACGTGTTGGCCTGAGTCGCCTGACTCGATATAAAATCGCCCAACGAGTTGAAAACCTTTTGTCAACTATTCAATCGTTCTGTATAACGCACAAAAACTGTGATAGATCACACTTGCAAGTTTACTATAAGTCATGTTAAAAATACTTGCCATTTGTATCAGCAATATTGTCTTTCTTCGAAAATAGTGTTGCTCTTTTGATGTGGCATAGATATGGCGACGAAATAATATTATAAACACGATCGGGATTAAAGAATACTTGTTTCCATCGTTCAACCTGACAGCTCGTACGTTGACGCCAAAAAATTCTAAGCTTCGATTGTCCCCGATGTAATTGTCGCGCATTGGTTAGAGTTTACACGAAAAAGCTAACAAACACACACACCCACACACCCACACACAACACGATAGCAATATATCTGCGCAAGCGCAGATACAAAAATCGAGAGTGCTCCCAACTTGTATTGCTATAATGCTGAAAAAGTGAAAATAATTTTCCAAAAACGTTAAAATTTTAAAAATTTCTTCTGAAGTATACCGTCATACCACAGGCTAAAAGACTCTGTTCTTTAAAAACTTTTATTGGATTGCAATGACCGTTTAATTAAGAACAGAAACCATGAAGGCCCCTTTCCACGAATGCCCCCCCCCCCCCACTGGCAAATCCTTAAAAAAGGCCCTGACTTGCAATGTATTGATCGTTCGTTTTCGTGCTGGAAATTGCAGTGTGACACTATGTCATCAACGGTACAAGTCTTTCGAACATCTACTTCGCCCCTTGATTTGTCGGATGTCGTTAACATTTTAAGGAAACCTCCAGAAGACAAGCTAAGCTGTCTACTTTGCCGGCATGCAAACCAAAAGCAGGAGAAATGTTTCTTTTTACGTCCTCGAACAATCCCAGCCAAAAAGGTTATTAAAAAGTTTGCATAATAGTTGTTTATTTTGGTTGTAATTCTATAATTTTTCTATTTATTTTTTGTTTTTGACTAATTGATATTGAATTCGAGCAAAAATTATTTTCTTGACCTTCAAAAAACAACTCAGAAAATTAAAATGTTGGGCATTTGTTTTTCACCACTTATATTAAAGGAGGTTTATGTATTAAAAGTTTAATTTTAGCATTCTACCAATATGTTTCCATTGTAATATGTACGACTATTTATTTAAGTCATAAATAAAATATATATTGCGCAATCAAAGATGGCGGAAGATGACGTCCATATAATGACGTAATCAACGTCTTTACTTTTACGTATAAAGATGACGTCATATGACGTAACATGTGAGATATACCAATAAAATTAAATATTTTTGGATGTTTTATATGCCTCTCAATGCCTCTCTCAACCAGGGCCTCTTAACTATATAACTGGCATTGAGCCCCCCCCCGAATTGACTTTGCCCCCCCTTTTTTCCCCCCCAGATTCCCTTGAGAACAGTAAACAGTACAAAAACGCAGAAAAAACGTTTAGGTGTGAACGGAGACTTTACCGTGTTTTACTACAGTTAATTATATAGGAAAAAAAATTGCTAAAATTATTCCCACAGAAATAATAAATACAATAATAGACATATTTTCACTATACTAGTATTATATATGCGTAAGCTTCCGTTCCGTTCCGTTCCGTAAAATAATGCAACGTCGAGTTCCGTTCCGTTCCGTTCCGTTCCGTAGAATAATGTGGGCCACGAAATCAACATGGCTTCGCACGAAAACGAACCACTGACACAAGTGAAAGTTAACACCGCAGGCGCAGAGAGAGGAGAAATTCCAAATTGGGCCAGGGAAATGCTCGAAAGACAAAACGTGCTTATGGAAAAAATAGTGGAGAAAGGCACCAGGGTTGAACGACCCAAGAAAGGCAAATGCTACTTGTGCGGAAAGCTCGGACACTTCAAAAGAGACTGTCCTCAACGTTTTGATCAGGGAAACGGGAACAGGGCGGGTCCATACCGGAAGTGAATCCGCCCGTGCCTTTAAAAATTGAAACTTCACCTTGGAAAGTATCAAGCGCGATGACGAGCGACGCTGTTTTCACCGTTTGTGAAGTCAACGGAAAACAAGTGACGGCTCTGGTCGACACAGGAGCGACAGTTACGCTGATACACTGAGATATTTTTAACAGATCGAAACGCACAAATACCAAGACACGAGCGGCGACGCGTGCGATCATCGGAGCAAATAACAGTCCCTTATCAGTCCACTTGATAGCAGAAATGGACATTAAATTAGCGGGGATAATTGTCAACCACGAGGTGCAGGTGTGCGACGACCTTGCACAAGATATGCTGGTGGGCACAGACATCCTTAAGCCGAACAAGGTAATCATCGATTTCGCCACAGGAACACTAACAGCAAAGGGTAAAAAGGACAGTTTGATATTTAAACCAAGCAGGGAAGTGTGCCGAGTACAGTTGGTTTTGACCGATGCAAGTTAAACGTTGTATTATATAAATATTGTTTCTTATCCTAAAATAAACCTTATTTTACAATATAATAAAATAAGCTTGGTAATGTTCTCCATGCATGTGTTTTAACACACCAGCTGTCCTGCCGCAGGATAATGAACATGCAGAAGTTTTCAACAAGTTTCCAAGTCCTATTATACCATACATCTATAACTGTTATTTGGCTATACATTGCTTCCATGATGATAGTTTCAGTTGTGATATGATTTTCTGTGCATGACCCTACATAGAGTTTGTTGTTCTTGAATATTCGAAGTTTGGCAACTATATTTTTGTTGTTGCTGTTTTAGTTGTTATTGCTGTTGCTGCATCATTTTCATTTGGCAATGTACTATAATCCTCTACAGCAGACGTAATTGCTTCATCTAAACAGCCAACAAAGCTAGATCCCATAGTTTTGATTCCTGTGAAAAATAGCTCTGAAAATTTCCCGCTTATAAAGACTGAGATTGTTGGTACTATAGCGGAAGCATCGTATGTTACTTTGAACAAAAGAATTGCAGTTAGGGCGACTGAAAGAAACACCAAAATTGCTAGGATTTTGCAAAAAAATAGATATATCTCATTGGAAATGGGCAGCACCTTATTCGAAACAAACCAAAATAAATTGGCAGGTATTGTATCATCCTCTACCTGCAATTTCTCATGCCATTTCTCAGCAATAATATCTTTAAGCTCTTTATACTTATTCTGAGTGTTACAGAAACAAAGATATATATTCCTTGCAACTACAAAAGCAAACGTCATGTACGGTACGACAAATTCGGCATTCAGAATGATTCCCATTATGACGAAACCTAGCATTCGGACAGCGAACTGGCAAGAAAATATCACAACAATGCTAACGCTAAGAATTGGATAAATCATAAAAAATGTAATAAAAGCATTCAGTATGCGGTGATAGCCTGGGTTGTGATAAGATCCTAGTCTTTTTAGAAGAGAAAAATAAGGGGAGAAAATGATTAAACACCCGACTGAAGTGAACAGAAATATAAGAACTGCGATGACCGTACATATAGGAACAACGAGTATGATGTATGCTACAGAATACAGGGATGAAATTGGGCTTTTTCCACAAGTAGAATTGCCAAACACCCTACTTTTGCTCACCCTGAGAAGGAAATTTTTCGTAAACCCAAAACATTTTTCTTGGATTTTCCCCAAAGATTTCTTGATACTTTCTGCAGACTTCTCGGTTGCTTCAATTACACTTCTACATTTGATCCGTGGGTGCGCCAAGAACATCGCTACACAAGGAATAACAAAGAACGCACCACAAAAAACACGTATACAAGAGGTCTTTTCATGTTGAAAACAAAGAAATAGAAGTCAGATACTTGAAATAGTAGCTTTCTTGAAGTGTCATCAAAATTGTCGGTTTTGATTATGAAGTAAAGGAGCAGCTTTATATAGAAGAATATTGGAATAAAACCAAGCCAAACAAGAAATAACTTCACACGTTGATCGAGCATATTCTTTGGATATAAACTGTTTCCAAGTGTTTGAAGAATTGTTTGAAGTGTAATTGGACTGAAGTCGTCCAAAGGGTATTGCGTGATGATATATTGGGTTTGCGTGACCAGTGCTGCTGACACTATCCATGCATGAAGTTCCGTTTTCTGGTTGATTTTGGATGGCACAAAGATTTTCGTCTGTAATAAACGAATTTGGTAGCACATAAAATATCCAAGGCCAATACAAGGCTGTATCTCCAACCAATATTGCTAAAATAGCATTGAAGACGGCCAGCCACCTGCTCTCACTCACAGGAACATTCCAATCAATAATGGTTCCATTGCCATTGTCCTGCATGTTCTCTTTGCAACACTGATATTTAAAGTGACTACCAAATCCAAACCAATGTTCACGCAGTACTCTAAAACAGACCACATCAGTTTTTGTTTTTAAACTAGCCTCCTTAGGACTATCATGGTTTGTAATGTCCAACAGAGTCCTGGCGATTTCCAGGTCTTGACTTGATGAATTCAAAGCTTTCACGCATTGGCTTTGTGCTGACGTCAAATCCAAAGTGAGATCTTTTGCTTGGTTTGTTAAGAGGCTGAGAGACAAGACATCGTAGTCATAGGACAAAGATAAGAGTGGTTCCCTGTTACTTTGTGCCCATGTCCACCTAGTGGGCATTATTCTGTCTGGATCTAGTGAGTTGTAACTATCGCCGATGATGTTTAACTTGAAGTAAACAATTCTTACTCCTCCTTCTGCGAGCAAAAGTTTAAACTCTGTGGACACATTTTTTTCTTTTCTAAAAACCATACACTGTGTTTTAGACCACGAGTTTATAGAAACAACAAATAAGTTACTAAGAAAAATGAGGCAATAAACAAGTATTGTTCGTGACATGTTGCCTTTAGTTTGAGCGCGGTATGCCTTCTTTTAAAGTTTAATGATTTATAATGGCGTCAACGACGTTTTCAAATTTTTTGTTATTTATAGTTAACTGCGTGCATGCACTAATTCACTTCTTTATATTTGGAATGTAAATTATCTAAATTAGTTAACCTCACAGAGTGCTCAACAACAGCGAAGTGAAGGAGCGTATGTAGTTTACTTCGGTGTTGTCAGGGCCTTTTTTAAGGATTTTCCTGGGGGAGGGGGCATTTTCCTATAAGGGACCTTCGTAGGGCCAATTCGTACATCGAACGTGGAAAAAAATTTGCCGCATTTGCAGAAAAATCGTTAAAAATACCGCAAAAACAACAACGTAAAAACAATGTTTACCAAATGTGAAGATTTTAATTATTTATTAAAGTTTTTGTATTACTGCTGAAACTGGCGAACCGAGGCCACTTATACAAAGTTAATACATTTCTAAATTTGAACTAACTGATCATATTTGACAGTTTTTAGACTTGCTGCAAATTAAGATGAAGGTACAGGATCTGTCAATATTTTCATTTTTTGTGAAAAGCGAAAGATTAACTGGAAATGCTGATTTAGTTTGTAAGCATACATGGCCTCGGTTCGCCTGTTCGAGCAGTAACATGGTTATCATTATAAAGTTGTTAATTAAGGGCTAAAACTTGCCTTCTAATTGTGTATTTATTATTCCTTTCTTATTTGTTTGTATTAAATTTAGGAAAAAGGGGCTTTTCCTGTGGGGGGGAGTGGGGGGGGTGCGAAACTTGATTCGTGGAGGGGCACAAGGGGGGACTGGGGGCAAATGCCCCCCCCCCCTCAGCTTATATGTTAAAAAAGGCCCTGGGTGTTGTTGAGAAAAAATATGCCGACTTGTTCAAAAGTTGATCTGGTTTGAAAAATAAAATGTTTGAGTCTAGTTTAATATATTACCACAAAGGTCAATGCTAAGAATACATACATTCAAACCCTTATACACGAGACCCGAGCTGCCTTAGCACATGCCACCCTGCGGCTGTGATACATCGGAGTATAACTCTGACAGTTTCTAATTATTTCTAATTCTTTTATAGACTAATAATGAGTGATTGTGAATATGAGCTGGTGGTCCTCAGACCTGAAGACTTTGAGGAAGTAGTCTTGTTTCTTGAAAAACATTTCCTTACTCGAGAACCTTTAGTAAGAATTTTGATTTTATATGCAATGAATTAGTTATCATAGTTGCATGAACTTTGATTACATAACTTTGTTGGTGTTTCTGCTCAGTGAATGCCAATGTGACAATTGAGTAACTATAAGTATACCTATACGTCACGAATGCCCCATTTCTGAGATAAAATTCAACACCTCTGTTAACATTGCTGGATACAGCACAAGTACAGATACACTCAATAAATGACATACTTTTAGCATTTAGGCCTTCACATTGTTGAACCACGCCTCAATGAGGGTAGACTTTTGGAATCGGTGCGCGCAGCATTGTGTTCTGGAGTGTCTATTGGTGCAAGGGTGAAGACAAACGGTGAACTAGCAGGAATTATGCTGTCTAAAATCAAAAAACGTGGTGAATGTGGAGATGATCTTAAACCTGGACTGGGATTGGTTCAAATTCAGGTATTGTGAAGTGTTCGCTATTTTAGCTAAAGTAAAAGCTTAGACAACATGGACATGTTTCTTGGACATGTTTCCGACAACAGTGTGTTCGCGCGAAAAAAGTAACCTAGTGGAAAACAGGAATTAGTCCGCTATAGCATGAACCTTAATATAGGAAACAATACACGTACAGTATGCTTTAGCTTTCAAGTGGTGTTGTTGACCAAAGTACAACTTACTGTATAAATCTACCAACTGACACAAACAACCATCGTCATCGCAGACACATACATGCATGCAAGTATGACAGCTGAACGGACTCGGCCATCTCTAGGCAAGGTCAATCTGTGAATTACCTTCGTTTACGGCCGTTAACTTTCTCAGCAAGGTAAAGTGTTTTCAAAGTGTCTCTTATAGTATATCTCACTCATTAGGGTTAATTTCACTTTATTTCAAATCGTACCTCATTTAAAATTCACGACGTAAGGTTGGTTCTTATCGTACCTGTAGAAAAGAAAATGGAGACCGTCGTGACTATCCACCTTATTAGGATGGCTCCACACTATTTCTTGAAAGTGAAAAACACACGTTGATAGACTTAAAACCTTGTACATTTGTATTTAACCCTGGTCGCAATTGGAAGAATGACGTTTCAAAATGCTGCTGCAGATTTGCGTTTAAACCATAGATATAGGAGACATAGATTGCTGAAGTAACTCGATGAACGAAGCTGAATGGGAGCTTTTGCGTGATAAATACTGCATTCATTTCACATAACTGAGGAGTGTATTCAATATAGAAGTGTTTTTGACAGCTAAGCTTGAGAATAACAAACATTTGTCTGATTTTAATCATGGAGTGACGTTTTGTCCGCATTTTCGCCATCTACAGCAACGATATTCAAAAGTAACTTGCCAGGATTATTCCTACACAATGTTTAAACAATTTTATGGGAATTTAAGTCAAGAAACTTGTGAATTACGAACAGGCGGTTTAAATATGTGATTTCACCGATCTAAAATTCAGCATAAATCGAAGGTAACTCGCAACTTTTTCCTGTTAAACTGAAAACAGGAAGTGCAAGGAGGTCTCTCTCGACGGAAGAGCACGGTGGTCTTCCAGTTAGTGCTGGGATAAGATGTTGGTGTATTGCACTTTCCAATGGCTGTATCAAGTCCTCAATGTCTGGAACTGTTCTCAACAGATATGACCAGCGGCCACATTAGCCGTATGTATACGCTGCGTATGCTGCATGACGGGATGAAGCAACCTGAGCCAAATTCATGATGTCTTTTGTCCATCTCTGTACTTTGTCGTTAACGTATTCCTCAGTGATGGTTTTGGAGCCAAGAGCAGCGCCAAGATGTCGTTTGCCATGGGTAGTTATGCGCACATCTGAGTCTGCGAACGCTTCTTTAGCAGTTTCCTCGAATTCTTGTTTTACCACTAGGTATATCTTGGATGCTTTGGGGTAGTAACCAAACGAAGGACCACGCTCAGCCAGTTCATTCCACCATAGTCTGAGTCCCCTGCAGGTAGACGCTCCTGTGGCATCGTCGGCATACCATGCCTGGTGTACATCAGGCCAGCTAGCCCTCAGCTGGTCGATGAGTGGAGTTATTGCGAGGACATTTTTCGCAATTCGCATGGCATGTACTGCTGCCTCCCAACCACCGTCTTGACCTGCACAAAGTTGAAGTGGACCGGCTGCCTCCTCCACATGATTTTCAAGATGGCTTTCGCAATGATTCTTCGTGGAACCTCACCAATTCCTATTGGTCTTACGCCTGGACACTTGTGGGGCGGGATTAGACGGCAAGCAACAAACGCGCTCAGACTCTCAGGGTTGACATCGGTGGTAGCGATGCGACGACCCACACCAGCAAGTGCGATACATAAACTATTTGAGGCAGACTTGAATGAAGAACATAGTCTTCTCCACGCGTATGCATCCAAACCAGAGGGGCCGGCTGCACCATGGGTGTGCATAGCTGCGTGTCTTATGGCATCTGCGTCTTGGCCGTCGAATGTGATGGGGTTTACTGTTTCAGGTTCACCATGCATGTCAACAAGACAGGAAGCTTCTGGATCTTTACCTGAAGGATGTTTTTCTTTCAGGACATCTCTGGTAGATCGTTGTATGGATTCGCCTTCTTTCGTTGTCACAGGAATTAGGTCTTCTAATTTGAGCACACCGCCATTGCTGTTTCTTGAGATGTATCTCAGTGCACTTTGAACTTTCCCCTGTAACATGAGGTCTCTAAAAGTCCGGGCGATAACATCATTGTTTGATGGACTGGTTGATTTGTCGAGTCGCTTTTGTATACACT
The DNA here is from genome assembly GCA_035771165.1 of Paragorgia papillata. Classification (NCBI taxonomy): domain Eukaryota; kingdom Metazoa; phylum Cnidaria; class Anthozoa; order Scleralcyonacea; family Coralliidae; genus Paragorgia; species Paragorgia papillata. Next base: position 63,428 of record JAWNZC010000005.1, read on the forward strand.
TGCCTTCATCAAGGAGCGCATGTATGTCACCGTCTAGCCATAGTTCCATTCGTCTTTGAGGATGTGCTACATGGTCTTTGCTTTTGCTTGTACGGCTTGGCTTTTGGAGTAAGAGGATCTGCATCACGGTGGTAGCTTTCATGGCAATGCATTCCAGACTTGAGTTGTCTGCATAAGCTTGGAATAGGCGGGCCAGCTCTGAGACAAAGTCTTTCCCAATGCTTCCTGATGGTACTTGAAAAAGATTTCGTCGCCAGTGGACAACTTCTTCATAGGCCAGGTTGATTTCATGCAGAATACATTACCGCTACATGAGCCCCATGTGAAATTAGGTGGCTGTAGAACATGACAACATTTCATTGACATTTGGTTCGCTGGCTTCGTCCGAACTCTGGGGAAGAACGTCATCTTGGCCTTCTTGGGGCATTGTTACAGTCTCATTGGGAGTTGTTGTTTCATGGTCGTTGTGTTCTGAGCGCTGATCACATTAGAGATATAATGATTAGTTTCAGATGACATAATCTGGGTGGTTTTCCATTCTTAACGCAAGAACGGTTTCTACAACGGCCTGACCGATTACATTTACAGCAGGACATATCCGAAGTAACCTGTCTCTTGACTTGTGAGGTAGAAAATAATTTGTTATGTCTGGTTTGATGAGGATTTATTTCGTAAATTCAGTTCGCTCTCGGGAAAATCGTTCTAATTAGACGTGCGCGTATTTTGTTTAAGTTCTGTGACGGTTAGCGTAGTCTGTTCTTTCGATGCACGCTGTAATCTTCTAATTTCTGTAATTTGTTTCTAATTTGATAATTGACGCACGCACACGTTGACGTGACGTTAATTTAACAGTCGCGGGCGTGCAACAAAAATCCAATATCCAAAGTTGAGTTCAAAAAAAATGTTCGCATACAAGAATAAACGCTTCTCAAATCAAATTTCCAAATTCTAGTGGTCGAAGTCTTTAGCTAACACTTTCTGAGATACTAGTTTTCCAAATCCAGAAAAATGGGCAAAATTTTTAATAAAAATACGGAGCCCAAAATTAGCTTCCGTTTGTCACGACGAATGACGAGCAATCTATGTCTCCTTATATATGGTTTAACGCTTAAAATCTTCTTATTTTGTGCTTTGTCCTCCCTTTGTTTTTGGTGTCCGATAAATCGGGACGCTGTGCGTTATTAAAAGGGTTAAACGAGAAACGTTCATGAGCCTCATTTTTGTATCTGCGCAGGCGCAGATATATTGCTATCGTGTTGAATGTTTATTTTTTCTGTTAGCTTGTAGCCAATCAGCGAGTAATATTGCTAAAAATTACGTAATTACAATATAACCTTGGAATCACGGCCTGTTCGCAGGCTAGAAAATCTTTAAAAAAACACATGGGGGCTTCGAAGAGTGAATGCATATTAAATTCATCGATGAAATTTGGACAAAATTCAGAGAAATAAACGTGGAACTACTAATTAAAATGTTATGCCAATTTTCTAGTAGGATGTTTGCTGTACACTTTGCAGCCGTCTACGACATTTTATTCGCATTCGAAACTTATGTTTTAACTTCTGAACCAAGAGTTTTAAGGTAAGAATCTTTAAATCGTGTTTTCTACAGCATAATAGTTAAGAGCTGTATTCCCAGCAAAAATTTGGATCTATGATAAAACTATTAAAGTCTGAAAGTTTTCAGTACTATTTGCTTCCATAGGCCTGTGGCGGCTGGTTTCACAATCACATGCATGTTGTTTCATAATTTCACAATATAAAAGTTCATAGGGGAATTAATAACGAGGTTTGTCCAAATTAATAAATAGTCTATTTTTGAGTCTTTTCAAACACTATTTGCAATAAGCATCACCATCAGCAAGCCAGCTTTTCATGTATTATAGCCTGAGAATACTGCAGCTTTGTTAAGAATTGAACAGTTTGTCACCATTTACTCTTTTGATCAGTCAGTCAGTCTATCCATCTTCTAATTAGTTAGCATGTCCCGGTAAAGCGCTTATCAGCCATTCACTCTTCGAAGCCGTCGATTGAGCAACACTACAACTGTACAACAACAATAACAACAATTTTGCGCAGATACATGTATGCTTAGCGTGCCTATTGTTCTATTTTAGAAAGTTGAAAAACTTTTGTCAATTTTTCAAGTAAAAAAATAATTTTTTCTAACTATATAATTTTTACCTGACATATTTGGTTTACTGATTACTCCAGTTAGAGGAAAACTATTAATGAAATAAAAATGTAGTCACCAATGGTTTTTTTCAGGAATATATATACACACTTCTTGATATGGCAGAGGATGGTGTGGATATGTTTGGCAGCGAACAGAAGCTTCTAGTAATGATAATATTGAATATTGCAGAAGAACACGGAAAAAAAGGACTGGGTACGAGATTAGTGAAGGTATAGACGTGGATGCGAGTGCAATGACTTGTTACTGACTCCTACCAATCTAAATGTTTGGCATTAGATTTCTAATTTCGTAGATGTTTGTTATACTCTATATAAGGACTGGAACGATACCTACAAACCAAATTTTGAAGCCGTCATGGAGGCTGACATGCAGGGCGGCCCCAGTCCTCTTTATATGCAAGAAAATCTTTATTTTTTAAGTTATATTTTGTTATGAACCAATTACAAAGAAATGCAAATATGCTACAGTAATATATACTTCTTCTAAAGGCTTTTAGCAGCAATAACGTAGCTTGAATATTTGACAAAAAAACACATTTTGAGTCCGAAACCGCGCGGATCTCTTGATTTTTTGTAGGGCAGCTCCAAGTGTTGAGTCAGTTGAGGTATCAAAAGTCCAGAAAAAAGTCTATAAACTATCTTGAATCAAATAAAGATAGCATTAATCAGGGCTAAGGCCTACTGAAATCTAGTGGCTATAATCTGTCGAGCATATGGATGTTGACATGATCAATAAAAACCATAAATATTAAATTTTCTGAACAGTCAAAAAATCGAACAAAACACAGAAATACGAACCGACAGTGTTTTAAAGGCATCAAAGATCAAAATATATGTGGTCTTACAATGATTCAAAAGGTATGAGGAGACTATTCATAAGAGCAAAGGCACAGCTTGATAGGGTTGCAAGAATTCATAAAATAAAGACGAATAAATACTAAATATAACCTGAATTTTCGTCAGGAGTTTCCATCAATCCAAGCAAAATTTTGCTTTCGTTTGACAATATATTTCCTGCTTCAATCTATTTTTGCCAGCAAACATACCTCAGACAGAAAGGACAATGATTCTAATATATACTAGCTTCGTTATATCAATTGAAATGAAGTTCAACTACAAAAAAAAAATTATCGCTGGGCCATTGTCTGTTTTCTACCGCTCCTTGGACGTTGGTCAGACGTTCATGTGTTGCCCCCAGCAGCCGGAAGTTTGGCTTCATCCAATCATAGGGCCGACCTTATGGAGGTATCGTTCCAGTCTTTATATAGAGTTCACTGGATAATTCAGATATATAAAACAAAACATAATCTGAACAGTAGCATGTTGTGCACTTAAGATTTGAGTGAAAAACAAGACAAAAGATACACGGTAATATTTCGATTTTATTTAAAAATCATTATCAAAACCTGATGATGATTGTGAAATAAAATCGAAATATCACCGTGTATCTTTTGTCCTTTTTTTTACTCAAATCCTGAGTGCACAAGATGCTACTGTTCGGAGTATGTTTTGCTTTATATTTCTTAAAATTGTCGCCTGGAAATGGATTATTTAGATATCTTCTCAAACAAATCCGTATTCTAAGATAAATTTGACTCAAGACGCCTTATTACAAGTAGTTCTCGCTAGCTGATTACGTTTCCATGAATAGTGATTTAAGAATTTTAACACACTGAAATATTGTGAAATAATTTCAGGAGTGTATTCGTCTTGGTATAGCTGTGGGATGCAACAGAGCAGTGGCAAATATTACCAATCGACACAGCGGGCAAATATTCAAGAAACTTGGTTTTGAAACGGTCAAGATACTGGATCTTACGAAATTGGGACCGGAATATAAAGGACCACTATTGGATATTGATGGAATGAATGGAAATACTACCATATATACTATGATTAAACAGGGTCTGCTATAGTTCTGGAATTGAGTGGAGTAGTCAACTGAATTTGAAAAGCAAGACATTTAAAACATTTTCAGTGTCAGTGAAATACTGGTTATAGACCATCATAACTATAGGAACTAGCCAAGAATAATGGAAACATGCACTTATAATGTAATATAGACAACTTTATTTCACGAGGGTAAACACATGACAGCGATTGGCTGATAAATTTGTGCCCCGTAACATTACCTAACTAGATACAATATAAATATATGAATGATATTAAAATATGTTATATATAGTTACATAGTATTAACTACTTATTGACCGAGCGTGAGGTCTGTACTAGTGAAATATCGGACCGATGTTTTTTTAGTTCGGACCGAGACGAGCGCAGCGAGTTGAGGTCTGTGCAAAAAAATAGAGGTCCGATATTCCACTAGTACAGACCGAACACGCGAGGTCAATAAGTAGTTTATTATATGGCCATAAATGCTGTGAACGTTCTGTGAAAACTCTACCCATCTTTCGTGCGAACTAAACGAAAATGGCAAACATTTTCCCATTTTTAAAGTACTTTCCGTTGAGCTAGAATCCTGAACTTTCTACCCCAAATAGCATTTTTCAATTGCTTTTGTTTGACATATTGCTCAAGATCGTACGTTAAGTGGTTGAATAAAAAATCATCTGAAATTCTAATACTTGTGAGAAGCAAATGTTATATTATTACGAACAATGTTACGAACGTTTTGGACATTTCTAACAACATACCTGCCCGATACATTTCAACAATGGGTAGTTCTGAAATTATAATCCATCGTGTTGCATATACTGACATGACTGCCATTTTGTTTATAAAACTTACGGTCCCGAACGGCAGATTCCGCTCTGAGCGCGGATACGGGAAATATCCGACCGCTTATGACCCAATCAAATTACAGGATTTCCGTATTCAGACCTCTCAGCGCTGCTGCCATATAATAAAGAAGGATATAAAAGTACAGAATTTATGCTAAACTTCAAAACGGTCAATGCTTTTATAAGTTTCTAAAATTGAAGGAGGAAAGACTGGGTTTCTTTTTTATTTCTGGTGGAAGACTATTCCAAAATTTTGTACTCGTTACCGTAAATGATCTACCTCCTTCAGTTATACGATTAAATTTAGGACAAACTAAATTCAGCTTTCCATGTCTTGTTTCCCTGCCATGAATGGAGTAGTTGCTTGGTAGTAATTTATCAATGTAACTGGGTGCTTGGCATGACGACTCTTATAAATAAGTGAACATTTGTTTATCTTGATTTCGTCGTAGAAAGGTATCCATCCTAACTTTGTAAAATTTCCAGTCGACCGGGAAAATCTGTGATCAGTTCCTAGGATTACGCGAGCTGCTCTCTTCTGAAATTTAAAAATTCTATTTAGTAGTTTATTTCCCCCATAATTAATATTGAAATATATTTACAACAGAAAAGAGAATAGTAAAAAGTAGGGCTAGTGGCCTTATGAAACCCTTAGAGGCTTTTATAAAAGAATGTTCAAGGCTATTGTAACCTGGAAAATGTTTCCTAAGGCGCAAGAAGTCTAGGGGGGTGGTTAATGCTCCTTTGGGAACTTTTGGATGTCTAGGGTCGCAATAACGGCATTTATACTTTGCGTAGAGTAAGAAAAGGGCAGCACCAAAAATAGATCCTTGTGGCACTCCTGAAGTAACAGGAAGAGTAGAGGATGTTGCTTCTGGAATAATAACCAGTGGCGCCGGCAGGACTGGTATATTGGGGGGGTAGCGAAATTTAGGGGGTCCATGGGCATCCCCCCCGGAAAATTTTGAAATCTCGAACTTTCTACAATGCCATTTCCTTAGTTTTCGGGAGCAATTACAGACATTTTTTACGAAAATTCAATTAGCTATCGTCAGGCAAATGACTAAGTTTTGCAGAACGAAACATGTTGATGTTAATAACATGGAAAAAATATCTTCAATTTTCTTTAGGAACCTGAGAAACCGAACTTTAATTATATAACTCCAACCTTAATTGCCACCCGACCCACACTTTAAACCAACTGCCACCTTAACCTTCTCCTTAATCTCAATCATAATTATTACCCTAACACCTTAAACCTCAAATCATTAACCATTTTCCACTACTTTTCACCAACACAATACACCAAGGATGGTAAGTCACAACCAGGATCTAAATACCTGAGCCTTATGGTTTACTTTTATTTTACATTTTACAAAACATTGCTATATAATTCAGGAAAAAGATAAGAATCTATAAGTGATCTCCTGGCGAAACAAACACCACATACAAAAATACAAACAGGATTAATTTCCCTGTAGGGTGATTCAACTTCAGGATCATCCAGCATTCATTCAACTCACCATCTCCACCCTCACCTTCACCATAACCACAATCACCCACCACTATCCACTTTCACACTCATCCCATATACTATAATTTAATCTTATATTTCAACCTTAACCTTAACTCTATCCTTACAACCCATAATTAATTATTCACATCCAGGTACACTAATGCGATGGAATATTTCATGGACTCGATCGATCCAGATGTGGAGGAGGAATTGGCACTCATCCACATTCCATCACATAACCACACCACAGGGGATCCTGATCTTTCCCTCATCGAGGAGGACAGGATCCTACACAGTGATGATGATAACATCACACCACCCATACCACCTTCCACCCACCTACCATTCACCATCACCCACCAACATCACTCACCACTGGCACTCCACCAACACACACACCTCAACATCAGCAACATATTGATGCTGATGTTATCATAAATAACAACCACACCATATCACACCCACCCACAGCCACTGCAGTCACCTCCATCAACCACACCATCACCAATACAACCACCCAACCATTACAACATCCACTCACACCTCCCACCACATACACCTCAACATCCACCACACCAGCAACCACAGCTAACACAACCTTCAAAGAGCTCTTAGCTCTTCACAACACCAAAGCCAACCACCAACACCACACTTTACAAACACATCACCAACCACACCACACCACTCAACCTCAAAATCCATGTACAACCCTGGGTCCAGTTGTCCCAACATGTTCACCAACAGGAATGGGACTCTGGAATCCAGCATTGCACTACCACCTTTACCAACACACTCATCACACATCATAAGGAGCAGATGGAGAAAGTGGATCAGCAGATCAAAAAACTCTCCTCCACTCTCCAAGCCATATCACCAGAGGCTGCCACCACACTCATAAATGTGGCCTCATCATTCACAGCCAAATGACCACCACTCACCACCTTTAAAACTCCACACCACAAACACCAAAAACCACCACTCACCACATCCACAAAACCAAGATCACCACCAATTCATCCACCACTGCCTCGTCCAACACCGCTCCACCTACCACCACTCCACCCACCACTTCATCCACCACAACTAATCATGATAAACCACAGTGCCCAAAGGATTTTCGGAAGCGGCCACATACCCATGCCAAACATCAACACAAATCACGACACTCCTAGCAACCACCACCACCACACCACTCACCATTGTCCACTCACACCAATCCACTGTTGCATCTTGTGGGGAACAAGAACAAGTTCCCCACCATATACAACATGTTCATGAAAGAAAGCCAATAAATACCTTCTTTCACACAACATCCACCAGGAGAGCCTGCAGCCAAAATTGAGACAAACGACATCACCAACAAACGTTAACAAAACACATCAACAACAAACTATTGGTCAATCTCACCAACTACCATATACCATCACCACTTCAATCTATGCTCTCCAAAGGTCTCAAATTTGTACCAACACCTACACCAACTCATTTCTAATCCACTGTAGACTCCTTTATGAGATTCCTTATTAGATTCCGAAGGACAATGTATACACATTACCATTTCAGAAGTTCAACCACCTCACATCCAAACCCATTCTGAACCACTAGTTCATGGAAACCACCACACCCAGACAACCCTAACCTCATATCATACATTGCATCTATAGCACAATCCATCAAACACACCTTCAACACCACTCAACATCACATTCCTTCAAATCTCAGTGAGGAAGAACTACAATTCCTCTCACAGTATGATTGTACCAATCAACCATATGTCATTAAACCAGCAGACAAAGGGGGTGCTATCGTAATCTGGTCCTCAGAGGACTAATCTATGAAAAAGAAGCACTTTCCCAACTCAATGATATCAAATACTATGAGAAAATTCATGACCAAGGACATGCAGTCATCAATTCACAAACAATAACCATCACCAAATACCTCAAAGATCTATTCAAATTTGAAGAGATTGACTACAAAACACTCAAATATCTATTACCACCAACCAAACAACGTACACCGATTTTCTACCTCCTACCTAAAATCCACAAACCCAATATTCCAGGTCAACCAATCATTTCAGGATGTGAATCTCCGACTGACAGGCTCTCATCATTCACTGACTTCCACGTCAAACCACTCATGTCAGAGTTACCATCTTACATTAAACCAACCACTTCCTACAAACCATTTTCACTATACCCACTCCACTTCCACCAAATACCATCTTAGCCACCATTGATGTAATCTCTCTACACTAACATTCCACACAATGAAGGCATCAAATCCACTTTGAATGCCTTGACATCCAAACATGGACCTATGTGGCCACTCCGTAAAGTCATTGATCAATTTCTCCAGTTCATACTGAAAGGGAACTATTTCACTTTCAAAAACCAACTGTACCTCCAAAAACATGGTACAGCAATGGGCACAAAAATGGCCCCATCATATGCCAATATCTTTATGGGCTCACTGGAGAAATCACTTTTATCAACACTTAGTAATATCACTCCTCTCATGTGGAAAAGATTCATTGGTGATATATTTCTTATATGGACCCATGGAGAGGAATCATTTCTCGAATTCATGAACCACCTAAATTCATTTCACCATAGCATAAAATTCACCGTCTCATACTCAACCACTAACGTCAACTTCCTTGACACCAACATCTACATCACCCCACAACGAACCATCGAATCCACCCTATACATCAAACCCACCGACCACACACCACTTCTCCACAACACATCACACCATCCAAACAGCTGTAAAAAAGGCCTCATTTACAGTCAAATGCTAAGATACAGGAGGATCATCACCAATGATGATGAATTCAAAAATAAAACCCAAAATCTGAGAGTTATACTCATAGGCAAAGGGTATAAAGACAGTGGTATCCTACCTTGCATTGACCATGCCTCACAATACAGCCAAGCTCAATTACTCACCAACACAAACACAACCACCACCCACATTCACTCACTACCATTTGTCATTCCATACCACCAAGACTTAGCACAAATACCATCCATTCTGAGGCAGCACTGGCCTTACATTCAAAATGATCCTGTGTTGTCTCAGATATGGCCAAACCAACCATTCATATCATATCAGCACCACAAAAATCTCAAAGAACACCTCGTACGCACCAAATTCACATAACCACACCACCCACTCCATGTCCAGATCCCTTCGATCGCCTCGAACCTCCTCCAGTCAAACCTCTACTGTCAAGACAACAAATTGCCAAACAATCAGCAACAAGAAAATACCACCTACCTGGATGACCGAAATAGCAGCCCAATCAATTCACCAGCATCTGATGAGTTATCGTGACTCCACCCTTGATTACAGTTTATAACTACCAATGAACCACAGAACTCTCAGAATGATCACCTACCACAGCTACTTGAGACTTTGCCCGCTTTACCACTGGCGTAGTCAACAAACTGGACACATATCTCTGAAGTGCATTAAGACCAAAAGATCTCTGGTGACCATACCAATACAAAACAGATTATCCATCATCATCGACAAGGGCCATCTGTGAATCAATCATACATGGCATGTCCATGCACACCATACAGTATACCAAAATTCAAAATTCCAGGATTCGGGCCTCCGACCTCCTACATTCAATATAAATCATTTTCTCCCTCCCTTGCAAGTTTATCTCCCCCATCTCGACAACTAATTTATAAAGTTATAACCCAAATACATTCGAAATACATTCGAATGATCTGATTCTTCGTAAACAACACGAACACAGCGGAACAATAAAAATTATCCCCTAGGATCCCACCATCTATCCCATTACCTACCCATTCCATCACCTTATCCCATTTCCATAGCGCGCAAGATTAAAGTACACAGACGTAAAATAAGCCTTACGTAGCCTTCGCCCCCAGCTAAGCCTTCTCTTTCACAGCCATCTTGTTGAGAGGATCTCTGTGAACTCCCCGGAAGTCAGCCGAAAGAATTTTCAGCCTGTTTGAGACCTCAATCCTTCAAAGTAAGTCAATTCAACTATCTTTCACATAATATTTTATTGAGAATAAAGTTATTCATGTAGAATACTTTCAAGCGCTTATATTTCCCCCCGCACATTCAACGCAAACACGCCACCAGGAATTAGATAGATGGTAGTCTTTATTTTAACACGCTAACAACGTCAGCAAAGGCTGATTTCCACGAAGGGCGTGTATAAGGAAACTAGAAATTAAATTTACATACAGTACAGAAAACTAAATTTAAACTAACTAACAAATGGTAATGTCATAGATATTGTTACATACTTTTATGAGCAGCAATTTTTCTCACGAACAAGACGCCTGCTCAGGCGTTCACTCGGGCTACACACGTAAAAACGCGCAAGCTGTTACAGACCTGCAAGCAAGTTGTTACAAGGCTGTTCAACAGGCTGTCACCGTCATGTGTTCGCACTGGCTGTCCCAGTCTTGTTAACATGTCTGTAGCAGGTTGTTGACAACTTGTAACAAGGCTGATGACTCCAACAGGCTGATGACAAGTTGTTCCAACAACCTGTTACCGCTCTGCACTCAACAAGTTGTTAACAGGTTGATGCTAACAAGGTTGTAGCAGCTTCTTGAATGAACAGCATTGTTACAACCTGTTAACAGCCTTGCTACGGACCTGTTGCAAACACATCCTGTTGACAAGCTGTGAGATTTTTACCTGTGTACTAGCCTGTGCGTACTCTAATGACAATACTACATGACAATGGCAATGCATAATTGCATAGATTTTCACAAATAGAATCTATGGTCTTATATGAACTGCTGCGGTGCAGGAAGCGCCGAAGGTTTGCTAATAGTATAAAATTTATGTAAACAAGACCGTTTTTCTGAAAATTAAACAACGGATCTAATATATTTAGTAGACAAAACCTATAGTGTCGGATTCTGCAAATTCAAGCGATCATTTTGATATAGAATTTATTTAAATTCGGACAAATAGAAAATATTTAAACATGTTTTCATCAAATTAACGATGCCGCTTTAGAAATTGATGGTTATTCTTTGGTCCGACGTGATCGAGCATTAAGAATTGGTGGGGGGATTTGTGCGTTTATAAAGGCAAATATACCATTCAAGACCCTCGATGACCTACATGACGATTGTTTCAAGACTTTGTGGCTATATCTGAGACCTTGCAAACTACCTCGAGGCATTTCCTGTTTAATTGTATGCGTCGTCTATCATCCACCATCCAATGATTCTAATATAATGATAGAACATCTATCAACCAAGTTAGATTTAGCTCTCGCAAAACATCCGCACGCGGGAATATTACTTGTAGGAGATTTTAACAGATGTCCTATCTCTGACTTACGCAGACGATTTAACCTAAAGCAGATTGTTAAACAACCTACCAGAGGAGAGGCCATACTTGACTTGATTCTAACAAATTTGGCAGACTATTATAATCTACCTCAAGTCATATCACCGATAGGTCTTAGTGATCATCAACTCTGTACTGTGTATACCAGTGAAACGCAGTCTTAAGAACGAAACATCCAAAGTAAAGATGAGACAAGGCAATACCGCCAATAAGAACGCCCTCGGTAAGTGGCTGTCGAATTTCAACTGGAGTAACTTATATCATACCGCCTCATGTGATCAGAAACTTGAAATTTTACATACAACACTAGAAACTGGTCTGGATATTTTTCTCCCAAGTAAGGTGGTTAAATTGCACGATTGTGATAAACCGTGGATAACTGCCGAATTTAAGAGTATAGTAGAAGATAGACAAAAGGCTTTCTATCAGGGAAATAAACCTTTGTACAGTCGTTTACGTAACTTAGCCAACAGGGAAGGAAAGAAATTGAAATCAACATTTCTTAAAAGAAAATTGGAACAGCTTAAGTCTAATCCTAATCCAAAAAAGTGGTGGGATTCAATAAAAGGGCTTGCAGGATACCCCAAGAAAGCACAAATTTCGACCTGTCTTATTGGCAATCAAATCCTTGCTGGAAGAGCACTTGCAGATAAAATAAATGACACATTTTCGTCCGTTACGCAACACATTGTTCCCCTTCAACCTAATCCTGAAGTTAACGAAATTGAAATCTTATCGAGGTACATTATTAGCGAAGACGAAGTTTACACGAAACTCTCTTGTTTATGTTCTTCTAAATCACCTGGCCCGGATGATGTTCCAAATTGGATGTTAAAACTATATGCACCTATTCTTGCTGCCCCTGTAGCCTCTATCTTTAACGAATCTATACAGCAAGCATGTGTTCCTATTAGATGGAAGAAAGCTGACATTATTCCTATTCCAAAAACTGCGAGAGTTGTCGATATAACGAAAGATCTACGTCCTATTTCATTAACAGCAACTCTGTCTAAAGTTTGTGAACGCTTTATTACAGATTGGCTTATAGAGTCCATATGGGATATGATAGATACATGTAAACGACAATTTGGTTCGATACCCAATTCATCTACTTCCCATGCACTAATCAGTTTTGTCCATCATCTACTAAGCGAAACCGACAGAACTAAGAAGACAGTAAGAGTGTTTTTGCTTGACTTTTCTAAGGCATTTGACCTTATCGACCATACTATTCTTCTTCAGAAGTTATCCAACATGAATGTTCCACCGACGTTGATTAACTGGATAAGAAGTTTTCTTACAAATCGAAAACAACGTGTAAGATTGAAGGAATGCGTTTCTGAATGGCAAACAGTCAACGGTGGGGTTCCGCAAGGAACTGTATTAGGACGGATACTTTTCCTTGTGATGATTAATGACCTATTGTCATATTGGACAGACCGATGGAAATATGTTGATGATAGTACAGTTACCGAAAGCATTCCTAGCAATTGTGACAGTAACCTACAAAGTCTTGTCAATGAGATCAACGACTGGACTACTCAAAATAAAATGAAACTTAATGTTACTAAATGTAAAGAATTAATCGTCGATTTTTCAAAAGAAAAACGGTCGTTTTTGCCATTGAACATTGCAGGAGTTTTGGTCAAAAAAGTCAAATCTGCTCGATTACTTGGACTTATTATCCAAGACGATCTGAGATGGAATGAACATGTTAATAGCATCGTGAAGAAAGCAGGAAAAAGGCTTTACATGTTGAGATTACTAAAACGATCAAATGCTGAAATAGATACGTTAATAATAGTATATACTACGATAATTAGACCTGTGCTTGAATACGCTTCCCAGGTATGGCATTATAATATTCCAAACTATTTGAGCGACGAGATTGAAGTCCTGCAAAAACGTGCATTGAGAATTATTTTACCTTCCTTAAGTTATAGAGAAGCTTTGGGCTGTACAAAGATTTTAACTTTAAAGGAACGCCGTGAAAACTTATCTGATAATTTTTTTAAGAACAATCACAATAACCTAAAGTTTCAAGAATGTTTACCTGATAGAATTTTAACTAACTATGAACTAAGACTTAGCGGATTTTACAACCATTATTTATGTAAGACTGAACGTTTTAAGAACTCGTTTTTCCCTCAAAGTGTTTTAAGAAGTAATTGTAAATAATATGTATAAATTAGAATTCTTCATAAATTTGTAAATCTTTTAACTACTACTGATGTAATTTAATAGGTTACTTTATAGGTTACAATATCGTTTTTTTAATAAATCTAAATCTAAATCTTAAAATGTTTTAAAACACACGTTTCCAAATGTAATACGACACGCGAGATCTAGACATGCACTGAACATGTTCAACATATTGATATCTTATTATCTTACCGGTATTTGCTCTATTCGGTGCTTATTATTATGCTTGCATTTTGTAGTTGTCGGACTATAAAACAGTAAGGCCAGGACCAACCTGTTTTGAAATAGCTCGTCATCTTTTACGTACTAGGTCTACCGCGATCGCATGCGTGTGCAGTTGTAAACATTGTAAAGCTTTATGATGAATTGAAGCCAATTGTCAGCCGCATTACTGATCAACTATAACTCGGTCACTTGCAAAGCTATTCAAACAAGTAAACAACTGAGAAACAGTGAAATGTCTTGCAAATATTCAAAAACATCGATAAAATGGCAATAAAAGCTTCGTTCAAAAGAGACAACCACTGATCATCCGGAGACAACTCGGCCAAACCTCGGTTTCCCAATTATTAAACATGACTGTTCTCTGACGTCCTTCACTCCTTCCTTGATTCGCTGACAGTCCGACTATGACATCTTTGTTTGAGACGACTGCTGGGTAATGTGCCAAGAAATGTCGTGGAAATATTGAAAAACATCGATAAAATGGCATGAAAGTGAAATGTCGGTTTCGCAAAGCCTGCTGGGGCAATATCGCGACCCAAAAAACCACCAATAATATAAACCGGAACAATCTCGTTCCCAGAGCCCACGCTGGGGAGCGTGGGCTCTGGGAACGAGCAGACTAGTTCCTAGTCCTCTTTTCTCTCGAACGTATTTTGGTGACCGGATGGCAGATATCCCCGAAGAGATTTTTTTGCTAATATTTTCAGTATTTCGTTTCCAAGACAAATGCTGGTCAATTGTTATTCCAAGAGTCTTTCATACACACGTTTAATAGGTTTGTTTTCGATAATGATATTTCGTTGTGTATGCGAAACATTTCTCAATAGTGGTTTTGATGCAATAAGCATAAATTCAGTTTTGGCCACATTAAGGCTAAGTTTGTTAGCTATTAACCATTCTTTGAGGTTATCCAAATCAGAGTTCATTGCAGTTTCAACATCATCCATCTTCTCACCAGTGGCCGTCAAGTTTGTGTCATCGGCAAACAATCGTGGCACTGTCTTACTTAAACATTCAGGCAAATCATTAGCTAATGTAAAGCAGAAAGAATAATGGTCCTAGTATGGAGCCCTGAGGCACACCACACTTGACAGGCTGTCCTGACGACATTAATCCATTTACCTGACATTTCTGACTATGATCAGTAAGATATGATTTTAGTAGTGAAAGTGTTTTTCCTTTAATTCCGTGTAGTTCCATTTTTCGTAGTAAAATGTTGTGATTAACGGTATCAAAAGCTTTTTTAAGATCTATAAATACAACTAGGTTGAACATTTTCCTATCCATATTTACATACCATAGGTTCACGAAAATTGCCAAGCCACGATCACATATACGCGCCTCGAACCATACTAAAATCAAAATATCAGTTCGATTTGACGTGGCGTGAACCTTTCCTTGGATAATGGGTTAATAACTTATCCACGAGTGTCCACTGCAGCAGATTCGCAAGCGAATTGCTCTGTGCGCTAGGACATATTTCACTGAGCAAGCACAACTCCTACCAAAAAAAATTTACATCTAATTCTTCGGAATATTAGCCCATTTCCCACCTCCGTACCGTCAATTTTCATCTCCACATTCGCGTTTTCGCGCCATTCCATATCCACCATCTTTGGGCCTTCCTTCGCGGCCCTCCTCTTTTTATAATATACGGGCACGTCGTTCCAGGACCTGCTAGCGGGTTTCCCGGCCATGCTTGGAACTTGACGATAACATGGCTCCTTGTTTTTTTCAAAACTCGGATGTTTTTTTCAGAACAGGGACTCAGGTCGAGATAGCGGACTTAGGCATTTATCTTGTCCGTGGCATTTCTCTTTTTCCACACCCGGGTTATGCAATTGCTCCCCCAAATTCTCTCCCTTTGATTGATACGAAAACTCTCAAAAATCTTACGAATCACTCAACAAACTCATATCATTGGAGCTCGCCTCATTGCCACTGATGCCAAATTTTACTAGATATCAGCGTCGATCTACTACTCCAACCTCAAGGAAACACAAGTCAGAGGATTCCCATATTTGGACTCCTTACTACAACAAAAATATATTTGACTTCTTCAGAAGGGATTTATTTTACAAATTAATTATAATTAAAAATAAATTATAACTAGAAGTTACTATCGCAAGTGAAGTGCTGCCTCAAATGGGACAACAACCTTTAGCCTACTCCACAGGCAACTCTGTGCACTTTGTGGCTAATGTGACACCACCTTGCCCACTCCACCCAAGATTGCTCACTCCACCCGAGATTGCCCACTCCACCCAAGATTGCCCACTCCACCCATGTTTGCCCACTCCACCCAAGTTTGCCCACTCCACCCAAGTTTTTCTCACCTCTTCACCACAAGAGCCCACAGAGTTGCTTGCGAAGGAGGTTGGAAAGTCCAAAAATTTAATTTTTATTACAATAGACACAGTATGTACACATTTCTTCTATATTTTTTAATTATAAAATTGAAAACTACAAGTTAGTATGACTTATTGCTTGACATGATTGACATGATATGGCGAGGGTTTTGACAGGATGTACACATATAAATTTATAATATACAATATTAAATAATCATGCCTCTTGCTCTAATGCTGTGGCAAGACTATCAATGCAATTCCAAGTGCTTAAATATGTTTTGACAAATCTAGAGCTTTAATAAAATTTTACAGCCATGTACCATTGAGCCCATCAGATTATTTTTCAGAATTTGTATAAGTCAAAACACGCACACGCAGATAGTAGCGTCTGATCACAGGGAGCCCATCTTGGCAGCGCGTGGGCACTCTGTGGCGGACTCTAAAGACGCGCGGGGGACTGTGGCACACTCGATCGTGGTGTGTTTAGGATCTGATCAGATAGTAGTGGTCTACCAGATTATTAGTAGTAGTCTGATCAGAAGTTGATCATGAACCCACACCAATATACATTTAAAAACAGCAGAAAACAACCGTGAAATCTCCCACCAAGAAAGACAGCTGTCAGTTATAGAAACTGATATCTTACCTCGACAAGATAAACTCTCCTCGCTGAAATTATAAGACAGGTCACAAGTGTGTTGATCAGAGCTTGACAACGGTTGGTAAGTTGTTCAGCGACAGAAATCCCTCACGAGGAATGCTTTCCCCGAGACTGGCCACTGAAACCTTCATCTTCCACGAGAAAGTAAAGACATGATGTATTTGTTCTCACCGTGAATTTTCTGTCGAGGAAGAACTTCGAGAAGCTGAACCAACCGACCGGAGTATCGAAGTCAGCTCATATATGGATGACGTAATGCCGACAGACAAACAAACGTTAAACAAATGCAAAATTTAACAAATCGAGATCTGGTCGGCTATACATAGCCTGCCTCCTCCGCAGGCCCTCGTTGCATCATGGACAGGTCACACTGTTGAGAGGGCCTGCCAGATCCAGTAAACAAAATGGGGACTGATCCGATCCCATTATGCACAGCGAGACTAGGCCCTAAAGGAGATAGTTTTGAGAGGGCCGGCAAAATCTTTCGGCCGCTGTCGTCCGACAAACGTTTAACACTGTAACCCACCAGGAAACTCGGTCTAAACTTTCTTACAGATCACGAGAATGAAGAAACCAGTATGTTTTAGAATTACCGACCTTCTGCCAATAGTATTTTTAGCGATAAAAAGGAATTGAAGGAAAAAATATCTGCCGAGTGCCGAACAAAAGCAAATTCGACGGTCAGGAAAGTACAGGTTTTTCTTATTGTTTTTTTTTTGGTTTATCTAGCTTACGAAGACTGTCAACTGATCAAGAGTTAATGAGATTTAATTTTGTTAAATTGTACGAAAAAGTATAAACCGAAAAAGTATAAACCCGAGAGTTTCTGGGTAGACTAAAGTACATTTTCGTTGATTATTCCGGCCGAAAGTTGACAAAGTTCAACCGTAATTGCTTTTTTCAACAATTCCTACATTTTAAAGCTAGGATTCGTATGTCATAAGTCTTCAATGGCCTTCAAAATCTTTGGATGTAGCCATGGCTATTAACAACGGGTAGTTAATTATGCAAATTTATTCCGTGCCAAGTTTTGCCAAATTTTTTACAGGATCTTGCAGGCCCTAAATTAGGCGTGTGTGACCTGTCCATGATGCAACGAGGGCCTGTGAAGGGGGCAGATACATAGCTCGGAAAAAGGACTGGGCACGACGCAACGTCTGGAATAGTGTGCTACCTCCCTTCGGTCGGCAGCAATTAAAAATTAAAAATAAAAATAAATTACAATACTAACTCCCCACCCCACAAAACTTAAAATCCAATTCATAAAACCTAACCCTAACCCCAACACTAATCCTGGTACAAATCCATTAGCAACCCCCACCCCCAACTGCACAAGTCAGTGGATTCCCATATTTGGACTCCTTACCACAACAAAAACATATTTGACTTCTTCAGAAGGGATTTAATTTACAAATTAAAAATAATTTATAATTAAAATTAAAAATAAAAATAAATTATAATACTAACCCCCCACCCCCCACCCCAAAACTTAAAATCCACTTCATAAAACCTAACCCTAACCCCAACACTAATCTTGGTGCCAATAGCAATCCCCACCCCACCATCAACCCTAAACTCAACCCTTCAAATCCTAACCCTGACATTAATCTTAATACTAACCCCACCCACCCTACCCACAAAACTTTAAATTCAACCCCACTAACCCTAAACCTTAACCCTAAATATAACCCTCTTAACCCCAACCTTAATTGCCACCCAACCCACACTTTAAACCAACTGCCACCTTAACCTTCTCCTTAATCTCAATCATAATTATTACCCTAACACCTTGAACCTCAAATCATTAACCATTTTCCACTACTATTCACCAACACAATACACCAAGGATGGTAAGTCACAACCAGAATCTAAATACCTGAGCCTTATGGTTTACTTTTACTTTTATTTTACATTTTAAAAAACACTGTAACAGGCATGATGAATCCAAATTTTTACCACGATTTCTTCGAAATCTTAGTTTTTTCCAGGGGAAAAGCTAGATGTACTATGTTTAATGTCATCAAGAATCGTTTTGTAGTATTATAAAACTGATAATTAGGGCGGTCTGTGGTCATCCCCAGGCACTGCATTTCCAAATGGAACGAATTTCGACAAACTATTGAATCTCTTTTCCATTCGTTTTCAAATATATATATCAGGGGCAAGAGGGGGAAATTTTTCTAAAAAATATCTGCCATGGTCTCTGGGAGTGGAAAACAGAAGAGGAAGGGGTAAAAATCTGACCAGATAAACTGCCACCATGCAGGTGTGTTACAGAGGGGAGTTGGTTCTATAGGTACTGTACTTATACATATATATATAATAAAATAAGCTTGGTAATGTTCTCCATGTGTTTTAACACACTAGCTGTCCTGCCGCAGGATAATGAACATGCAGAAGTTTACAACAAGTTTCCAAGTCCTACTATACCATACATCTATAACTGTTATTTGGCTATACATTGCATCCATGATGATAGTTTCAGTTGTGATATGATTTTCTGTGCATGACCCTACATAGAGTTTGTTGTTCTTGAATATTCGAAGTTTGGCAACTATATTTTTGTTGTTGCTGTTTTAGTTGTTATTGCTGTTGCTGCATCATTTTCATTTGGCAATGTACTATAATCCTCTACAGCAGACGTAATTGCTTCTTCTAAACAGCCAACAAAGCTAGATCCCATAGTTTTGATTCCTGTGAAGAATAGCTCTGAAAATTTCCCGCTTATAAAGACTGAGATTGTTGGTACTATAGCGGAAGAACCGTATGTTACTTTGAACAAAAGAATTGCAGTTCACCAAATTTGAACACCAAAATTGCTAGGATTTTGCAAAAAAATAGATATATCTCATTGGAAATGGGCAGCACCTTATTCGAAACAAACCAAAATAAATTGCCAGGTATTGTATCATCCTCTACCTGCAATTTCTCATGCTATTTCTCAGCAATAATATCTTTAAGCTCTTTATACTTATTCTGAGTGTTACAGAAACAAAGATATATATTCCTTGCAACTACAAAAGCAAACGTCATGTACGGTACGACAAATTCGGTATTCAGAATGATTCCCATTATGACGAAACCTAGCATTCGGACAGCGAACTGGCAAGAAAATATCACAACAATGCTAACGCTAAGAATTGGATAAATCATAAAAAATGTAATAAAAGCATTCAGTATGCGGTGATAGCCTGGGTTGTGATAAGATCCTAGTCTTTTTAGAAGAGAAAAATAAGGGGAGAAAATGATTAAACACCCGACTGAAGTGAACAGAAATATAAGAACTGCGATGACCGTTCATATAGGAACAACGAGTATGATGTATGCTACAGAATTCAGGGATGAAATTGGGCTTTTTCCACAAGTAGAATTGCCAAACACCCTACTTTTGCTCACCCTGAGAAGGAAATTTTTCGTAAACCCAAAACATTTTTCTTGGATTTTCCCCAAAGATTTCTTGATACTTTCTGCAGACTTCTCGGTTGCTTCAATTACACTTCTACACTTGATCCGTGGGTGCGCCACGAACATCGCTACACAAGGAATAACAAAGAACGGCACCACAAAAAAACACGTATACAAGAGGTCTTTTCATGTTGAAAACAAAGAAATAGAAGTCAGATACTTGAAATAGTAGCTTTCTTGAAGTGTCATCAAAATTGTCGGTTTTGATTATGAAGTAAAGGAGCAGCTTTATATAGACGAATATTGGAATAAAACCAAACCAAACAAGAAATAACTTCACACGTTGATCGAGCATATTCTTTGGATATAAACTGTTTCCAAGTGTTTGAAGAATTGTTTCTAATTACTACTAATTACTAGTTAACCTCACAGAGTGTTCAACAACATCGAAGTGAAGGAGCGAATGTAGTTTACTTCGGTGTTGTCAGGGCCTTTTTTAAGGATTTTCCTGGGGGGTGGGGGGGCATTTTACTATAAGGGACCTTCGTAGGGCCAATTCGTACATCGAACGTGGAAAAAAATTTGCCGCATTTGCAGAAAAATCGTTAAAAATACCGCAAAAACAACAACGTAAAAACAATGTTTACCAAATGTGAAGATTTTAATTATTTATTAAAGTTTTTGTATTACTGCTGAAACTGGCGATCCGAGGCCACTTATACAAAGTTAATACATTTCTAAATTTGAACTAACTGATCATATATGACAGTTTTTAGACTTCCTGCAAATTAAGATGAAGGTACAGGATCTGTCAATATTTTCATTTTTTGTTAAAAGCGAAAGATTAACTGGAAAGGCTGATTTAGTTTGTAAGCATACATGGCCTCGGTTCGCCTGTTCGAGCAGTAACATCATGGTTGTCATTATAAAGTTGTTAATTAAGGGCTAAAACTTGCCTTCTAATTGTGTATTTATTATTCCTTGCTTATTTGTTTGTATTAAATTTAGGAAAAAGGGACTTTTCCTGGGGGGGGGGCGAAACTTGATAAGTGGGGTGGGGCACAAGGGGGGACTGGGGGAAAATGCCCCCCCCCCCAGCTTATATGTTAAAAAAGGCCCTGGGTGTTGTTGAGAAAAAATGTGCCGACTTGTTCAAAAGTTGATCTGGTTTGAAAAATAAAATGTTTGAGTCTAGTTTAATATATTACCACAAAGGTCAATGCTAAGAATGCATAGATTAAAACCCTTATACACGAGACCCGAGCTGCCTTAGCACATGCCACCCTGTGGCTGTGATACATCGGAGTATAACTCTGACAGTTTCTAATTATTTCTAATTCTTTTATAGACTAATAATGAGTGATTGTGAATATGAGCTGGTGGTCCTCAGACCTGAAGACTTTGAGGAAGTAGTCTTGTTTCTTGAAAAACATTTCTTTACTCGAGAACCTTTAGTAAGAATTTTGATTTTATATGCAATGAATTAGTTATCATAGTTGCATGAACTTTGATTACATAACTTTGTTGGTGTTTCTGCTCAGTGAATGCCAATGTGACAATTGAGTAACTATAAGTATACCTATACGTCACGAATGCCCCATTTCTGAGATAAAATTCAACACCTCTGTTAACATTGCTGGATACAGCAGAAGTACAGATACACTCAATAATAAATGACATACTTTTAGTCTTTAGGCCTTCACATTGTTGAACCACGCCTCAATGAGGGTAGACTTTCGGAAAGTGTGCGCGCAGCATTGTGTTCTGGAGTGTCTATTGGTGCAAGGGTGAAGACAAACGGTGAACTAGCAGGAATTAGGCTGTCTGTAATAAAAAAACGTGGTGAATGTGGAGATGATCTTAAACCTGGACTGGGATTGGTTCAAATTCAGGTATTGTGAAGTGTTCGCTATTTTAGCTAAAGTAAAAGCTTAGACAACATGGACATGTTTCTTGGACATGTTTCCGACAACAGTGTGTTCGCGCGAAAAAAGTAACCTAGTGGAAAACAGGCATTAGTCCGCTATAGCATGAACCTTAATATAGGAAACAATACACGTACAGTATGCTTTAGCTTTCAAGTGGTGTTGTTGACCAAAGTACAACTTACTGTATAAATCTACCAACTGACACAAACAACCATCGTCATCGCAGACACATACATGCATGCAAGTATGACAGCTGAACGGACTCGGCCATCTCTAGGCAAGGTCAATCTGTGAATTACCTTCGTTTACGGCCGTTAACTTTCTCAGCAAGGTAAAGTGTTTTCAAAGTGTCTCTTATAGTATATCTCACTCATTAGGGTTCATTTCACTTTAGTTCAAATCGTACCTCATTTAAAATTCACGACGTAAGGTTGGTTCTTATCGTACCTGTAGAAAAGAAAATAGAGACCGTCGTGACTATCCACCTTATTAGGATGGCTCCACACTATTTCTTGAAAGTGAAAAACACACGTTGATAGACTTAAAATCTTGTACATTTGTATTTAACCCTGGTCGCAATTGGAAGAATGACGTTTCAAAATGCTGCTGCAGATTTGCGTTTAAACCATAGATATAGGAGACATAGATTGCTGAAGTAACTCGATGAACGATTCTGAATGGGAGCGTTTGCGTGATAAATACTGCATTAATTTCACATAACTGAGGAGTGTATTCAATATAGAAGTGTTTTTGACAGCTAAGCTTGAGAATAACAAACATTTGTCTGATTTTAATCATGGAGGGACGTTTTGTCCGCATTTTCGCCATCTACAGCAACGATATTCAAAAGTAACTTGCCAGGATTATTCCTACACAATGTTTAAACAATTTTATGGGAATTTAAGTCCAGAAACTTGTGAATTACGAACAGGCGGTTTAAATATGTGATTTCACCGATCTAAAATTCAGCATAAATCGAAGGTAACTCGCAACTTTCTCCTGTTAAGTTGCTGTTTTTAAAAGGGCCGATAGACAATAAACATCTTACAGCAAGTAGTTTTCCATAAAAGTTGCTCAAAGCGACGTGATTTGACGAGGTCACTTGAGCTTTTGCCCGGTTGGGCCGCCATTTTGAATCCTTCATAGTTGGCCCTTCTCGCAGTAATGAGTCAGCAATCTATGTCTTTTTTTTTTGTCTTTTTTTTTTAGTAAAACACAACTTTATTTAATTAACTTACAAAATATAACAGTGTATAACATGAATATAGATCGTGATTATGTACGTAATAAAAGAAAGCGTAAACGTTCCAGAAATGTTTAGAAAGTTAGGCAGAAGGGATCCGTCCCTCGGAGGTTGCCAGGGTGATGTTTGGCTCGTAAATGGGAACGACGAAAGGAGGATCTGCTGCCCCGAATACACATGATGGAAGCTCTTAGGATTGCGAAGGAGATCCGTCACCTTAGCCATCCGATCACAGCTGCGTAATTGTGTTGTCTTTTCCTCGCTATCATGTCTGCCAGACGTTTGTAAAACGTTGTTGCTTCTCTTCCCATGCCACCAGTTGTGGATAAGACGAGAGGGGTGAATACGCCACGCTCGACGTCCCTGACTCGTTGTCCGTGTTCCCGCTTCTTGGCTTGTCCGTGTCTCCTGTAGACGGACAAGAGGTCTGTTGAACGGTTGGAGGATGTGTTTGGGTAGAACACCCTTACATCGAAAAATGCATCCTGTGACACGTTCCAAAAACCTCTTGCACGGATTTCGACACGGGCGCCGTCATCAGTGTTTGCAGAGCGAGCTGTCATACTCTCCCCACTAAGCGGTTGGAGTGGGGGCTCAGTGGCGACATTAGAGACCTTAAGATTGACGTTTTTTTCGCGAACGCCTAACCACATACCGCTAGAAACCACGTGACCAAGAGCTTGACGTCGCGTTTGCCGTAATTTCTTGACGTTCTCAACCGCAAGACCCCCTTCTCCACGTAAGTCATTTACCTCAAGATATCAACGAATAACTATTCAATGACTATACACGTTTCATAACTATATCTATGACACACACTATCTTATCTTTGATTTGGTAGGTTTTTTGTTTGCTGAAATGATAAAATCTACCTGTTTTGAGTATTTTAATGTGAAGCATGGTTGACTGGTAAAAGTAAACATGGCGGCCAATTTCAGAAGTGAAAACAAAGATCTCATCTTATTTGCAGTTATGGTATTTCTGCCTGGTTTTGACTAGCATAGGTTTTCAAATTTGTGTTTGTTATTTTGAGCATTCGGGAAATGTCATCTTCCGAGTTTTTAAGTGTCGAAATCGGTCGACAGTCTCTTACGTTTTAAGCTTGTCTTGTCAATTTCACTACAATATTCTGACCGAGGTCTTGGCTTCGTCAGTTTATTGGTTGTTATAGTGGTTTGATCGAAAAGTATTTGTTAATAGATCAATCATTATGGCCTTGGCCTTTGTTTGGAAGGGCTGAAGAGGAACTTAGTGTCATCTTCTCAGAAGTAAAATATTAAAAAATTGTATACTTTGAGTAATCCATTAAAAATTGGCTTCATCTGATTTAAACTATAATATAAAAACGTGGAAGGATGGACAAGTGTTAGTGACGTATAGCCACAATTTTTCGCGGTCGGCGGGGAATGAACGTAAACGTCAATCTTAAGGTCTAATTCATTTTTACGTCAAATGTCAAACCGCTAACCTCAAACTGCAGTCAGCGGTTAGCTGTAAATAAAATAAACGTCAATCTTAAGGTCTCTATTGTTACCCACTTCAGTAAGGAGTGAGGCTGTGATGCCACGAATCTCGTTGTGACGGATGGTTGGAAAACCTCCCATGTGGCAGATCATGACAGTTACAGGTTTGAGGAGTGTTGTTTATTTTCCATCCGTATCGCAAGCATAGTGCATCCCTGAATTCTCCTTTGTGTAGATAGAAGCCGTGTTCCTCAAGCGGGAGAACAGATAGCCACGAGGAAGACCCCTTCTCTTTAGAAAGGTCCGCACATCGCTTGAGCTCCGGGGTGAGTTGGTTGTAGACAATCTCAGCTTGTTCATTCTGTTTCTGGCGGTTTGTTTTCTTGATTTCTTGCTTGATTGTGCAAATGTTATCAGGGTCAACCGTTTCGTTTCCGTCTTGGGAAATTATCAGTGCAACGAGTGGTGCAGTGATGCGTTCCGAAGATTGAAAATTTTCTGAGGACGTTGTCGATGGATCACGAAGCCCGAGGCCTCGAAGACGAACAGGAAGTGCAAGGAGGTCTCTCTCGACGGAAGAGCACGGTGGTCTTCCAGTTAGTGCTGGGATAAGATGTTGGTGTATTGCACTTTCCAGTGGCTGTATCAAGTCCTCAATGTCTGGAACTGTTCTCAACAGATATGACCAGCGGCCAGATAAGCCGTATGTATACGCTGCGTATGCTGCATGACGGGATGAAGCAACCTGAGCTAAATTCATGATGTCTTTTGTCCATCTCTGTACTTTGTCGTTAACGTATTCCTCAGTGATAGTTTTGGAGCCAAGAGCAGCGCCAAGATGTCGTTGTCCATGGGTAGTTATGCGCACATCTGAGTCTGCGAACGCTTCTTTAGCAGTTTCCTCGAATTCTTGTTTTACCACTAGGTATGTCTTGGATGCTTTGGGGTAGTAACCAAACGAAGGACCACGTTGAGCCAGTTCATTCCACCATAGTCTGAGTCCCCTGCAGGTAGACGCTCCTGTGGCATCGTCGGCATACCATGCCTGGTGCACATCAGGGCAGCTAGCCCTCAGCTGGTCGATGAGTGGAGTTATTGCGAGGGCATCCATGGCCATTGCCAAAGGATCGCCTTGGGTGGTCCCTTCCGTAGATGCAATTTCACCATTTCCTGTTATGAACAGTCTGCCTGGGACTCTATAGGTGTTAATCAGAGTTTTGGCCAATGATGGACAGATTATGCTGATGTTATGGAGAGCTGCTTTGCGGTTAAGTGAATTGAAAGCGTTGTCTGCATCAATTAAAAGCACAGCCTCGGTCTCAGATGCTTGGAAGAATTTTCGCATGGCATGTACTGCTGCCTCCCAACCACCGTCTTGACCTGCACAAAGTTGAAGTGGACCGGCACAAAGTTGAAGTGGACCGGCTGCCTCCTCCACATGATTTTCAAGATGGCTTTCGCAATGATTCTTCGTGGAACCTCACCAATTCCTATTGGTCTTACGCCTGGACACTTGTCGGGCGGGATTAGACGGGAAGCAACAAATGCGCTCAGACTCTCAGGGTTGACATCGGTGGTAGCGATGCGACGACCCACACCAGCAAGTGCGATACATAAACTATTTGAGGAAGACTTGAATGAAGAACATAGTCTTCTCCACGCGTATGCATCCAAACCAGAGGGGCCGGCTGCACCATGGATGTGCATAGCTGCGTGTCTTATGGCATCTGCGTCTTGGCCGTCGAATGTGATGTGGTTTACTGTTTCAGGTTCACCATCAACAAGACAGGAAGCATCTGGATCTTTACCTGAATGATGTTTTTCTTTCAGGACATCTCTGGTAGATCGTTGTATGGATTCGCCTTCTTTCGTTGTCACAGGAATTAGGTCTTCTAATTTAAGCACACCGCCATTGCTGTTTCTTGAGATGTATCTCAGTGCACTTTGAACTTTCCCCGGTAACATGAGGTCTCTAAACGTCCGGGCGATAACATCCTTGTTTGATGGACTGGTTGATTTGTCGAGTCGCTTTTGTATACACTTGCCTTCATCATGGAGCGCATGTATGTCACCGTCTAGCCATAGTTCCATTCGTCTTTGAGGATGTGCTACATGGTCTTTGCTTTTGCTTGTACGGCTTGGCTTTTGGAGTAAGAGGATCTGCATCACGGTGGTAGCTTTCATGGCAATGCATTCCAGACTTGAGTTGTTTGCATAAGCTTGGAATAGGCGGGCCAGCTCTGAGACAAAGTCTTTCCCAATGCTTCCTGATGGTACTTGAAAAAGATTTCGTCGCCAGTGGACAACTTCTTCATAGGCCAGGTTGATTTTTGTGCTGAATACATTACGGCTACATGAGCCCCATGTAAAATTAGGTGGCTGTAGAACAGGGCATGACAACATTTCATTGACATTTGGTTCGCTGACTTCGTCCGAACTCTGGGAAAGAACGTCATCTTGGGGCATTGTTACAGTCTCATTGGCAGTTGTTGTTTCATGAATGGTCGTTGTGTTCTGAGCGCTGATCACATTAGAGATAGAATTATTAGTTTCACATGACATAATCTGGGGTGGTTGTATTACGTTAGTACAGTGACCAAGTCGTTGAGGGGCACAGCTCTCACAAGTCTTTCCATTCTTAACACAAGAACAGTTTCTACAACGGCCTGACCGATTACATTTACAGCAGGACATATCCGAAGTAACCTGTCTCTTGACTTGTGAGGTAGAAAATAATTTGTTATGTCTGGTTTGATGAGGATTTATTTCGTAAATTCAGTTCGCTCTCGGGAAAATCGTTCTAATTAGACGTGCGCGTATTTGGTTTAAGTTCTGTGATGGTTAGCGTCGTCTGTTCTTTCGATGCACGCTGTAATCTTCTAATTTCTGTAATTTGTTTCTAATTTGATAATTGACGCACGCGCGCGTTGACGTATGGTGTTTGCTCGCGTATTGTTAATTTAATATATTTGTATTTTTTGTATTATCATACAAATTGTAACTGTTTTGTATGCAGGGCCCCTCTGGATACCAGCCATGTAGCTGAATGGGCCACCCTGCTAAAATAAAGTTTACTTACTTACTAACAGTCGCGAGCGTGCAACAAAAATCCAATATCCAAAGTTGAGTTCGCATACAAGAATAAACGCTTCTCAAATCAAATTTCCAAAGTCTCTTACCAAATTCTAGTGGTCGAAGTCTTTAGCTAACACTTTCTGAGATACTAGTTTTCCAAATCCAGAAAAAGGTGCAAAATTTTTAATAAAAATACGGAGCCCAAAATTAGCTTCCGTTTGTCACGACGAATGACGAGCAATCTATGTCTCTTATATATATGGTTTAACCCTTTAACGCTTAAAATCCTTTTATTTTGTGCTTTGTCCTCCCTTTGTTTTTGCATTTATCTTTTTGTTTTTGGTGTCCGATAAATCGGGACGCTGTGCGTTATTAAAAGGGTTAAACGAGAAACTTTCATGAGCCTCATTTTTGTATCTGCGCAGGCGCAGATATATTGCTATCGTGTTGAATGTTTATTTTTTCTGTTAGCTTGTAGCCAATCAGCGACTAATATTGCTAAAAATTACGTAATTACAATATAACCTTGGAATCACGGCCTGTTCGCAGGTTAGAAAATCTTAAAAAAAAACATGGCGGCTTCGAAGAGTGAATGCATATTAAATTCATCGATGAAATTTGGACAAAATTCAGTGGAACTATAATAATAATAATAATAATAATAATAATAATAATAATAATAATATAATAATAATTTATTTCTATAGCGCCATTTCCTATAGCTCAATTGCGCTTTACAATGTAAGGTTTTGAAACAACTAATAATAATATTACAATTTCAAATATGTACTACAAACTAGTTAATTACATAGGTAAAACTAGAGTCAATTACTCATAAAATTGTTTAAATAAATATGTCTTTAATTTAGTTTTAAAAATAGATAGTGATTCGGATTGGCGTACTGCATCCGGAAGTTCGTTCCACAGTTTAGGGGCGGCATGTGAAAACGATCGTTGACCATAGTTCACTAATTTTACTCGAGGTACCGAAAGAAGTCCTTTCGCAGATAAGCGTGTTGATGTAAGTGGATTTAGCATATCCCTAATGTAACATGGTGCAAGATTATTTAGGGCCTTGTAGGTAATAAGAAGCATCTTGTAGATAATACGTTGGCTGACGGGAAGCCAATGTAGATGTTTCATAACAGGAGTGATGTGATCAAATTTTCTACTTCGTGTTACCAAGCGGGCTGCACTGTTTTGCACGTTTTGTAATCGATCTATCAAGAATTTTGGCGGCCCATATAGTAGAGAATTACAACTATCCAATTTAGAGGTAATAAACGCGTGGACAAGAATTTCAATGTCTGACGTAGATAGATAGTCCCTTATTTTTGCTATATTACGCAGGTGGAAAAAACAAACTTTGCAGATGTTAGTCACATGTTGATCAAGAGACATATGTCGATCGAAAGTTACACCAATGTTACAAGCTGAGCTAGTAGGTTGAATCTTGAAATTAGATACATCTATATGTTCTATAGGAGGACATGGACGATGGTGTGCATTTATTACTAGCAACTCTGTCTTATCTCCATTTAGCTTTAGTTTATTATTAACCATCCATGAGTCGATCTCTCTTACACATGCTTCTATTCGCACTAGTGCACCCGGTTGTTCATTGGTAGTCAGTTCAAAAGCATGGTATAGTTGTGAATCATCCGTATAAAAGTGGAAATCAATTTCATGACGTCGAATGATATCACCGAAGGGCGACGTGTATATTAACAAATACAATATAGGGCCAAGAACTGATCCTTGCGGGACTCCCCAACGTAGTTTAGGTTTCAAAATAGCTTCTTTACGTTGTGCAGGCATACATCCTAACTGAAGTGATTTATTGATGATGTTAGTGGGCGTAGGTAGTAGAGTCCTTTTGCAGCCTTTGAGAATTTTTGCAGGTATAGGGTCAAGTTCACAAGAATGTTTACCAACCACTTCAGTAAAATTTTCAACTTCTTGTTCCGTCACCGTTTGAAACACTGTAAGCTCGACGCATTGTATCTGCTGCTCCACTGAGTTCAACTGGTTGCCAGGGATGGATTCATTAGCTAGCTCATTTCGTATGATGGTTATCTTATTACTAAAGAAATCTGCAAAATTATTTACAAGCTCGATCGTTGATGATGCGGTTGGATAACGCTTCTCTGGTTTTCTGTGAAGTAATTTGTCAACCGTGTTGAATAATACTTTCTGGTTATGTGCATTATTAGAAATGGCCGAGGAATAATATGATGTCTTAGCATTCTTGACCATACTATTCACCATCTGACATTGTTCAACATACATCTGTCTATACTATACATC
Organism: Paragorgia papillata; assembly: GCA_035771165.1. Taxonomy (NCBI): domain Eukaryota; kingdom Metazoa; phylum Cnidaria; class Anthozoa; order Scleralcyonacea; family Coralliidae; genus Paragorgia; species Paragorgia papillata. The sequence continues at coordinate 94,107 of JAWNZC010000005.1, forward strand.
AACTATACTAAATTGTTATGCCAATTTTCTAGTAGGATGTTTGCTGTACACTTTGCAGCCGTTTATGACATTTTATTCGCATTCGAAACTTATGTTTTAACTTCTGAACCAAAGGTTTTAAGGTAAGAATCTTTAAATCATGTTTTCTACAGCATAATAGTTAAGAGCTGTATTCCCAGCAAAAATTTGGATCTATGATAAAACTATTAAAGTCTGAAAGTTTTCAGTACTATTTGCTTCCATAGGCCTATGGCGGCTGGTTTCACAATCACATGCATGTTGTTTCATAATTTCACCATATAAAAGTTCATAGGGGAATTAATAACGAGGTTTGTCCAAATTAATAAATAGTCTATTTTTGAGTCTTTTCAAACACTATTTGCAATAAGCATCACCATCAGCAAGCCAGCTTTTCATGTATTATAGCCTGAGAATACTGCAGCTTTGTTAAGAATTGAACAGTTTGTCACCATTTACTCTTTTGATCAGTCAGTCAGTCTATCCATCTTCTAATTGGTTAGCATGTCCCGGTAAAGCGCTTATCAGCCATTCACTCTTCGAAGCCGTCGATTGAGCAACACTACAACTGTACAACAACAGTAACAACAATTTTGCGCAGATACATGTATGCTTAGCGTGCCTATTTTTCTATTTTAGAAAGTTGAAAAACTTTTGTCAATTTTTCAAGTAAAAAAGTGATTTTTTCTAACTATATAATTTTTACCTGACATATTTGGTTTATTGATTACTCCAGTTAGAGGAAAACTATTAATGAAATAAAAATGTAGTCACCAATGGTTTTTTTCAGGAATATATATACACACTTCTTGAAATGGCAGAGGATGGCGTGGATATCTTTGGCAGCGAACAGAAGCTTCTAGTAATGATAATATTGAATGTTGCAGAAGAACACGGAAAAAAAGGACTGGGTACGAGATTAGTGAAGGTATAGACGTGGATGCGAGTGCAATGACTTGTTACTGACTCCCACCAATCTAAATGTTTGGCATTAGATTTCTAATTTCGTAGATGTTTGTTATATATTATTCAAGTGTATTGGATAATTCAGATATATAAAACAAAACATAATCTGAACAGTAGCATCTTGTGCACTTAAGATTTGAGTGAAAAACAAGACAAAAGATACACGGTAATATTTCTATTTTATTTAAAAATCATTATCAAAACCTGATGATGATTGTGAAATAAAATCGAAATATCATCGTGTATCTTTTGTCCTGTTTTTTACTCAAATCTTGAGTGCACAAGATGCTACTGTTCGGAGTATGTTTTGCTTTATATTTCTTAAAATTGTCGCCTGGAAATGGATTATTTAGATATCTTCTCAAACAAATCCGTATTCTAAGATAAATTTGACTCAAGACGCCTTATTACAAGTAGTTCTCGCTAGCTGATTACGTTTCCATGAATAGTGATTTAAGAATTTTAACACACTGAAATATTGTGAAATAATTTCAGGAGTGTATTCGTCTTGGTATAGCTGTGGGATGCAACAGAGCAGTGACAAATATTACCAATCGACACAGCGGACGTGTATTCAAGAAACTTGGTTTTGAAACGGTCAAGATACTGGATCTTACGAAATTGGGACCGGAATATAAAGGACCACTATTGGATATTGATAGAATGAATGGAAATACTACCATATCTACTATGATTAAACAGGGTCTGCTATAGTTCTGGAATTGAGTGGAGTAGTCAACTGAATTTGAAAAGCAAGACATTTAAAACATTTTCAGTGTCAGTGAAATACTGGTTAGACCATCATAACTATAGGAACTAGCCAAGGATAATGGAAACATGCACTTATAATGTAATATAAACAACTTTATTTCACGAGGGTAAACACATGACAGCGATTGCCTGATAAATTTGTGCCCCGTAACATTACCTAACTAGATACAATATAAATATATGAATGATATTAAAATATGTTATGTAATATTTAAAACACGAGTAGGAGCGTTTTATCAGATTTAAAACACGAGCGCGTAGCGCGAGTGTTTTAGAGCTGATAAAACGCGACTACGAGTGTTTTGAATAGCTTCAAAAACGCCGACAATAGATTTGCTAATTAGGATGACATTTTATATAAAATTTCACGTTCATTAGTATACTTTATATAAAATTTCACGTTAGTTAATATTCATAGTAGTTTTATCAGGTATAAAAGACTTGCACATGATCAAATACGTGCATATTAGTGGACAATTTGGTTCATGAATATTAATGAGTTTTTGAAATATAGTTACATAGTATAGAAGGATATAAAAGTACGGAATTTATGCTAAAACTTCAAAACGGTCAATGCTTTTATAAGTTTCTAAAATTGAAAGAGGAAAGACTTGGTTTCTTTTTTATTTCTGGTGGAAGACTATTCCAAAATTTTGTGCTCGTTACCGTAAATGATCTACCTCCTTCAGTTATACGATTAAATTTAGGACAAACTAAATTCAGCTTTCCATGTCTTGTTTCCCTGCCATGAATGGAGTAGTTGCTTGGTAGTAATTTATCAATGTAGGCCGGCGGCTGTGGGTCAAAAACTAGCCTAGAAATGAAGTTTCGCTGGACACATTTAAAGAATAAGATTTCTTTAGTGAAAATGCATTTAAATGCGATGCAGATGCCAAATCAACTAATTGGCCCCGGAGTTAACAACCAGTTTGGTCAAAAGGGGGGGTGTGGCTAAATAATGACGTCATCTGTTGTTGGAAAAAATATAAATTTAGGAAATCTGCAAGTTAAACATTTCTGCCTGATAGATCTATATAAGTGGACAAAAAAACTCAATTGCACTAATTACTTTCAGTCATTCGTTACAGAAATATCGTACACCAAAGTTTTTGAAAATTGCTGACTAAGCATTTTTTGTTTGTTTTATATGTCCAAATGGTTCATTTCAAATCCTTTATTTTTCTACCAGTAAAGTTCCTGTTAACAGATCATCTCTTAGAGAAAGGCTTAAAAGATTTACATAGCACTAGTATCTTTAATTCGGCACTCCAGGTGTGCATCAAAAGATGGTAAATTTCTTTAAAAAATGTGGAGTAAAATTTGGAGAGGAAGCAAAAATTATAATTTCTGCCACACTCCTAAGCATTCAATGAGTCATCCAGATCCTTAAAAATTAAGCGTAGTATCAAAATGCCACTTCAATCAATAGTATATCAAAGCAAAAGAACAACTAAACGCTTATTTTGTAGTACAATGACCTTCTGAGGTGCCTAAAAACTGGACAATTAAAATAGTTGTGGCAGAAATGAAGAAATAATTAGCAACGTTTCTTGTTTTTCTCCTGGATGTTTAATTTTAACTTGATTTCCACAGTTTGTCGATTACCATTTTAAGAGAAAAACCATCATCCTTTAATGGACAGACTTGAGTGCTGAATTTAAGGTACTAGGGCAAAAGAAATATTTTAGACCATTTTCTTAAAGATGGTCTCTCAATAGAAGCTTTGCTGGTGGAAAAATAAACGAGTTACAATGAACCATTTAGAGATACAAAATAGATAAAAAATGCTTAGTCAGCATTTTTCAAAAACTTTGGTCAACGATATTTCCGTAACAAATGACTGAGAGTAATCAGTGCAATTGAGTTTTTTTGTCCACTTATCTAGATCTATCTGGCAGAAATGTTTAACTTGCACATTTCCAAAATTTATATTTTTTCCAACTACATATGACGTCATTATTTAGCACACCCCCCTTTTTGACTAAACTGGTTTTTAACTCCGGGGCCAATTAGTTGATTTCACATCTGCATCGCATTTAATTGCATTTCCACTAAAGAAATCTTATTCTTTAAATGTGTCCAGCCAAACTTAAGAATATCGAGGCACAGCCACCGGCCTAATGTAACTGGGTGAACATTTGTTTATCTTGATTTCGTCGTAGAAAGGTATCCATCCTAACTTTGTAAAATTTCCAGTCGACCGGGAAAATCTGTGATCAGTTCCTAGGATTACGCGAGCTGCTCTCTTCTGAAATTTAAAAATTCTATTTAGTAGTTTATTTCCCCCATAATTAATATTGAAATATATTTACAACAGAAAAGAGAATAGTAAAAAGGAGGGGTAGAGGCCTTATGAAACCCTTAGAGGCTTTTATAAAAGAATGTTCAAGGCTATTGTAACCTGGAAAATGTTGCCTAAGTCGCAAGAAGTCTAGGGGGTTGGGGGTGGTTAATGCTCCTTTGGGAACTTTTGCATGTCTAGGGTCTCGATAACGGCATTTATACTTTGCGTAGAGTAAGAAAAGGGCAGCACCAAAAATAGATCCTTGTGGCACTCCTGAAGTAACAGGAAGAGTAGAGGATGTTGCTTCTGGAATAATAACCAGTGGTGCCGGCAGGACTGGCATATTGGGGGGGGGACGAAATTTAGGGGGTCCCCGGAAAATTTTGAAATCTCGAACTTTCTACAATGCCATTTCCTTAGTTTTCGGGAGCAATTACAGACATTTTTTACGAAAATTAAATTAGCTATCGTCAGGCAAATGACTAAGTTTTAATAACACGGAAAAATATCTTCAATTTTCTTTAGGAACCTGAGTAACCGAACTTTAATGATATTAATATTAATAGTTCATATTTGATATTTATTTATATTAAGTAAATAGTCACTGTAAATTCAATGTGAAATCGATCGACCAAACTTTCAGTGTTCAGATTTGAAAATATTTTTTTAATTATTCTCTGCCCCCCCCCCCCCCCCCCCCCCCCCAAACATGTTTCTTATCGAATTTCGCATTAACTCGAATATGGTTCTCCGTTGCTATTCTATACGATTTGTTGTAATCCACATACGTTGTACAGAATTTAACGCTCTATCTAACCGTTCAAGTTTCCCAAATGGCACAGACCTACAGACGATTCAGGGATTTTAAATATGACCGCGTTTGACCGTACGCCAAGTAAAGTAAATAGCGTAATAATGCAATTTGATATTTGCGCTCATGTCAGTTCAAATAGCCTTTTCTCCGTTGCTATTCTATACCAAGTTTTCTAATAATCTAATTCACATATGTTGTACAGAATTTAACGCTCTATCTAACTGTAGAAGTTTCGTGAATGGCACAAACCTACAGATGATTCAGGGGTATACTTTAAACACGCGGTATCCGGTGGCTCAACTGCAATGAAGATATATCCCAATACGGCTGTTAGCCGTTAAATTCTATATTTCCGACAAAGTTTTTGACTAAAACACTATGATTTTTTAGGGTTCTATTCTATACGATTTTTTTACAAGTTTCGTGAATGGCACAAACCTACAGACGATTCAGGGATACTTTAAATATGATTGCGTTTGACCCGATAATTGCCATTTGATATTTGGCGCTCATCTCAGTTCAAATAGATTTTTCTCCGTTGCTATTCTACGATTTTTTCTAATTCACATTTGTTGTACAGAATTAACGCTCTATCTAACGGTATAAGTTTCCAAAATAGCACAAACCTACAGGCGTTTCAGGGGTATACTTTAGACCCGCGGTGTCCAGCTCAACAGCCGTATTGGGATATACCTTCATGCAGTTAGCATGAACTAAAACATTTGCGTTGCACTAAAACATTTCGGAGACAGGGGATATTGCTGATAAAACTGGTAAGTATTTTTAACGTGACTTACAGTAAACTTGTGAGTGTGATCTACCACAGTTTTTGACTTTTTGTGAGTCATGATAAAAAATTATTTTGGTCAGAGAACGTGTACTTTCTCTTTAATTATCTTATAAGATCTCGCTAAAATCTTATAAGATCTACGTGTAAAAATCTTATAAGATTTTTCTTAAGATCTTACAAGATTTTCCAAGATCACACAAGATCTTACAAGATCTTGACAAGATTCTCACAGTGGTGGGTTTGGCGCAGATACATGTACGCATAGCGGACCTTTTGTTTAATGTTTCCAACGAAACATTACCAAAGCCCAACCTCGTCCCCAGGGCCATTTGTGGGGGCTGGGCCAAGATGGCGGCCAAAAACAAAATGGCGGGAACAAATGGCCCTGGCACAGGCTGCAAAAAATGAGTCAAATTTTGACTCATTTTTGACTCGGACCCAGTCTTCACTAAGTTTATCGCGCCTAGTCAGGCTCAATTTTTTCTGAATATTTAGTTCAGCTTGACTGACCCAAACTGAAAACAATCAAAACATTCATTTCCAAATACATTGTCGAATTATTAAAATAAATAGACTTTTAATAAATATCTGTAAATGCTTAGTATTTATCATTTGCTTCACCGTTGTACCAAATTCGCAAGAAATTTGATTGCCGTTGTCTGGCCGGGCCGCCTTGTTTTCGTGAGTTTTCGGTGGATTCAATTCAGCGTTTTGATAAACATTTAGGCTTCGTTTAGTCGAGAATTCTTGTTTGAAAAAAGCCTGCTTCGCAATGGCCAAACACGTACATTCTGCCCTGTGGTGTACTTCCCTTTCGCAGCCAAAATACATTTTGACTTTGTTCACCAAGTCTTTTGTTCGCCCGATTTAGAAAACACTCTAAATTGTCGTCCCATGGACTTCGTTGTATGGCAGCCAGGGCACAGTCCTCACGGAGATGACACGACCCATCATTACATATTCTTCCGACGTTTTTACGGGTGTTTCGCCAGCTTTTCATTCATTTTGACGTTCTTTTTAACAGCCGGCAATTCTGGTATCACTTATTTAATATAATTTGAGCCTATAAACAAATGCCCGCGAGTTAGCCTGCCGCCCGCCTTGTTTCCACCAATCAGAATACCTAAAACATCCAATGTTATCTCGACCAATGAGATGTGGTGATAGCTCAGCCTGTGCCAGGGCCATTTGTTCTTGGCCGCCATCTTGGCCCAGCCCCCACAAATGGCCCTGGGGACGAGGTTGACCAAAGCCTTTTCAACTCAAGCTTGCATTGGCTGGGCAGTTAATGGAGCGTATGCATCTCACCATCTCTGGGTCATTGAACACAGCTGCACTTTACGTCGAATATACGGACCATACTTATTGGAATAATTCGTTAGAATTATGATGTTGGTAAAGAAAACACTTTTTCATAATCCAATAGGAAATAAATTTAGTTAGTATTTTTAACCTAGTTTTAAAACGTAAAATCTGAACTTTTTATTTAATATGTTGATTTGGAATTTTTTGTTTCTGGCCTGTAATTGTCATTAAAAGCGTATTTGGTCATTTCTGGTCGCAATAATACAGAAAAGGTATCAGTAGAAACCTAAATTCCTAGTCTTTCTAGATAGATTACATGTAAATCGTTAAACCAGATAGTTTAATCATAACAGCCCATTGAAGTTGGATTACCTTTTTTAATACACACAATTTAAATAGGAATGGCATGGAACCAACGATGGAGGTTTTTGCGAATATTAATATCCCGTAGCTTATAATTTTGTTCTAAAATTTTGTGAACTTCTGCTTGCAATTTTGCTATCATACAGTGATATAGCGTACATTTTATATTTTTCTTGAATTCTCTTGCGAAATTACAGACATTAAAGTATGATCACATGATAGAGAAAATATTAGAGATGCCTGCGGAGGAGGCTAGGTGCTGCACATGGTGGTCTACTTCAAAAGTGCGTACAGTTATCTGAGTACTGCATGTCTGCATCAATTCCGATAATATTGGTGGGTGGAATCAACCCTGCGAGCTGAGTGTTACAGAAGCTCTGGGAACGAGGATGAGTAGTATTTTCTACCTGATCGGAATTACGAACACTCTGACGTTAATTATAAAAATAAGACTGGTCGCAGGATAACGGAGAAAAACACGATTCAAATACAGTAGCTGGCAGTGAGATTCTTTTGTTGAATCTTTGAAAGTGAGAGCCGTGCAGTTCACACTGTAATTGATGTAATTCGGTTTTGCATTGGATTCGGTTTGTTGTATGCACTCGTCAATCTTGTCCCCAGGCGCCCACCAGAAAACCCTGGGGACGAGGTTGGTACTTGATGTCATGGCGGCCAATGATAGCGGCCATGTTGGAGTAACTTATCCTTAAAACTCTCCAAGCAAAACCTAGTATGATTCATGTAGACGGATTTATGTATAGTTGATATCTGTCTTGACTGCCCTCGGTTTTGTTTTTAGTTTATATCAATGATATTACTGAATTACGGTCCGATTAAGAAGTCGTTTTTTCCTTCGACGATAGGAAGTATATAAGATAGTTAATATATAACTTTGCTCCTGTCTATTTAGTAGACCTTTTACCAAAATTAGTAAACGAAAGGTCCTATATTCCTTTACGATCCGGTGACAATATTAGTCAATATAAGTGAAGAACTGAACAAAATTAGAAGTCGCTTTTCCTTCCACGGTTTCTCTATGGAACTCTTTTGACCCCAACATTAGAAATTCAAATTTTAAACTTTAAAGTGAAAATCAAGAAGCTTTGACTTTGTTATGATGTCATCCGGTAATTATGATAAATGGCTCAACTTAGGACCCTGTGCACTTAATGATTACTTCTATAGAATTAATTGTTGTAATTCTCCTTTATGCACTTGTGGCCTGGGAAGAGAAACTGTAAAACATTATTACTTATCATGTCCTCGCTTTGCTGCACAAGCTTGTGATCGAGCACGGCTAGTGAGTGAGAAACTTAATAAATATATAATAAAATATTAAAAGGATAAGCACAATTAAGTTATGAAGAAATTTGTTGTTATATATTTAGTATAGTTTTACTATTTATTTTGGATACTTGTCGTATGTTCTTATTCGTGTCTTTTTTGTCTTCAATAATATTGCTACTACTTTGTTTTAATATTGTATTTTGTGTGCATAAGTCAATGTGAGCCCCACGATAAGTACTTTGCTTTTGGGGCCGACATTATTCCAAATTGAAAGTAAAGTTTATACTAAAAAGGTGCTGGAAATGGCGTTTATGAGATCAAAATTTTCCGGATTACCCCACCAACAAATAAATCACATTGGCACTGATTGCCCTACTACCGTAATATCTCTATTAAGCCCCCGGGGGGGCTTATTTTTCCCAAGCATCATTGAGGGGGAGGGGGGGGTTACAGTGACGTTACTGAAGTACCTACTCTGACTACGTACTGAACTGAACAAACTGAAACATCTAAAGCTTATTATCAATAAATTAAAGACCAAGAATAAAATATCATATCTTTGAAACAATACGATACTTTCACGTTTCATGATTTTAAAAATTAATTGGGGGGTCTTAAAAGAGAGGGGCTTAATAGAGAAATTACGGTAAACATTAATAAAGTTTTTTGTAAATTGCACAATTTTCCAGCTGTTATCTGGTTAATTTTTAGACTCAAAGTTATTAATATATACGTGACTGGACGCCTTGACGTTAGCGAGCAGTTAAGTTCACAAACTTTAGAGCTCGTGCCAAGGAATTTTGTGGTTGTGAGAGGTTTGTGGGGGTCGGCGTTAGATCATATCGACTTAACGTACAGTGACGTCATATATAGCCTGATTGCCTGTCCTGAACCAAACCCTAGCCCTGAACTCTAACCCCCCTAACCAAAGAATTTCAAAGGAAAAGAATTACAAAGCAAAAAATTACAAAGAAAAAAAAATTAGAAAAAAATTACAAAGAGGTCGGGCCGGGAATCGATCCAAGGAAGGTTGTCACAGTCGGCGAACGACCTCACCACTTCGCCACGCGTAAAGGCTGATTTCCAGTCAGTGGAATTTTTCGAGCGGGCGGAATTTTTCTTTGTCTTTTGTGCTCTGAATTAGATTAGTTCCGCTCGAGAGCTCGCAAGACAAAGAAAAATTCCGCCCGCTCGCAAAATTCCACTGACTGGAAATCAGCCTTGATGCACTCGCTGAAAACAACCGCCAAGTATTTTATACGCTATTAATAGCGTTTATAGTAGTTTATAGTGTCACGATGCTGATTGGCTAACGCGATTTGTATTGTTTAACCGTCTAATGTTGACATTTGATCTACAATCAATTTCAAAAGTCGTTGGGACACCTGAGATTTTCTAACATATACTTCATATACGTCGTCTATTTGGCAATGGGGCTACCTTCCCTCCCTCCCCCTCCCTTTCCAATGTTGTCTAGCGAAACAAGTTATCATTTCGACGAAATTGGCGGTAGACATGGCATACAACATTGATCAGGGGGCCGGGGGAATCACAAAAAGGGGAAATGAGTCATAAACCTTGCGAGTGTCCCAACACTTTTGAAAATGATTGTAGGCTGGCGTGCAGCCACAGGAGGCGCGAAGCAGTGAACAAGAGTATCTCGAAGGCAAGACAAAACTATAACAAGCGTTAAATAATCGAGGCAAATAGTCTAGTAGTTTGTTGGGATATCTACTTTTCTCTGTCATAAGAACAGGTATACGTGCGTCTGTATAGTATATGCCTCGTGAATGACAAGTTTCTAATCTTACTATTGTATACATGCATTGTCAGATATCTATACCGCTCCATGTCTACAAACTTCTGCTCCAGAAAGGATGAGCCAAAAAATAAGATGCCCCTTCAAAGACTGTCGAGGAAAGCTGAGAGAATCAATTTATCAATGAAGCCACTCGCGTAACACAGAATAGAAAAACATTAATTGATCATATTTATTCAAACACTACTCATATGATTAATTCTAGTGGTGTGTTACACATTAGCATTAGCGATCATAGTTTAATTTATAAATTATATTGTGTCCGTAAATTCCCAAGTTTTTAGTCTCTTAATAAGGGAAAGACCATCAAGTACAGAAGTTTCAAGAAATTTAATATTAACTTGTTCCTTGCGGACCTAGAAAGAATTCCCTGGAGCAATATTTGTAATTATGAAGACCCTAATGACATGTGAATAACTTGGAAAACCATGTTTTTCACTGTCTGTGATATTCATGCTCCTATTAAACACAAGCGAGTCAAATCTGTATGTTCTCCTTGGTTAATTAAGGAGCTCATGTTTAAAAGAGATGCCTTGAAGAGAAAAGCTATCATAACTTCCAAACCTGTTGATTGGGAAAATTACAAAGAAATAAAAAACAGAGTAAACTCTTCTATAAAATCTGCAAAAGTAGCCTATTTTGATAACAAATTCCTTTCTTGTGAAGGAGACATGAAGAAAACATGGCAAACTTTGAATGATTTACTGTCACGCAATCCTAAACAATCAGCCTTGATAAAGAATCTTAAAATAAATCATGACAGTGAAATAAACGATCCCCATAAAATTGCTAATTATATCAATACCTATTTTGCAAATATTGGAGAAGATTTAGGAAAGTCAGCTACTGATAAGGGTACATCATTTGAGAAATACATCAACCCAACTAAGTCAGTTTTTACATTGGAGGACACTTGTCCTTCTGACTGAGTTTCGAACATGTTAAATTCATTGGTTGCCAGCAAAGCCACAGGATTGGATGGCATATCCAGTAAAATCCTCAGATTGTCCTAGCCCCCAATCCTTTATACCTTTATGTTATTTCACCTTGGCTGACAGTTATATTTAATCAGTCATTTAGAACTGGTAACGTATTTTTCCTAATGATTGGAAATTAGCTAAAGTTATTCCCTTATTTAAGAATAAGAAAGGAAACAAAAGAAATAATCCAGATCACTATAGACCAATCTCAATCTTACCTATTGTCGAAAAAATATCTGAAAGAATTGTTTATAATCAATTATACAACTATCTTATTAGAAACAATCTTTTATCAAAAAATCAGTCTGGTTTTCGATCAAACCACTCTACAGTTACTAGTCTGTTGCATTCAACCAACGAATTTTATACCAATGCTGATAACGGAATGGTTACAGGAGTAATCTTTATTGATTTAAAAAAAGCATGAAATTCTATTACGAAAGCTGGATCTTTATGGATTAAAGGGGATGACTCTACGATGGTTTGGAAGTTATCTTAGTAATCGGTCTCAGAAATCTCTTGTAAATACAAAACTGTCCAACAAAGCTCAAATTCTTTGTGGAGTTCCACAGGGATCAATATTGGGTCCTTTATTATTCCTAATGTTCATCAACGATTTTCCAAATTGTCTAGTTAACACTAAAGCCGATTTATACGCAGATGATACTCAGGTTTATGCTGCTTCACATGATGTATCTGATCTAGAACTTAAACTCAATGAAGATTTGTAACTTTTTACACTACCATAACTTTTTACACTACCCAACCGCCGGTATTGCAAAATAGTTCTTTTTACCAAGTTGTATTTCGCAACAAGTTTTATATATTACACAACAAGTTTTATTTTATATATTACGCAATAAGTTCTATATTAGAAAACATGGTGTATATTTTGCAACAAGTTTTATATATTATAATTACGCAACAAGTTTTATATTAGAAAACATGGTGTATATTTTGCAACAAGTTTTATATATTACGCAACAAGTTTTATATATTTGTGAACAAGTTGTATTTTATGCAACAAGTTGTATATATTTGCTAACAATACAATACAATACAATACAATAATAATTTATTAGTACCAACAGAAATATAAATACAGAATAATAATTACACAAATTAATTTAGACCAATATGGTACAGGTTATCTGAAATAACTCGCGTTAAACTAGTCAGATAACCTTTTAATTTGTTTGAGGCATAGTGAGGTCGATATCTGATTATATCAATAAAAAAAAAAAATCGTAACAATATAATTAGTTAGTAAAAAAAAAAAAAAAAAAAAATTAGTAAAAATGATTAAAGTTAAAGTTAAAGGCTAGTATGTAGTGATTACACTAGTTGAGAGTTTACATTTAAAAGCTGTTTTGGATAAGGTTTTTATAGAGTCATCAATCTCATTCCACACTTTTGGCCCTTGAAAGCGGAGAGAAAATTTACCATAGTTCGTTCTAATCAAAGGAATATAATATGAATTTTTGGAAGCTAATCTAGTATTGTAATTGTGTTTCTCTTTAACTGACATGAAGAAATTTTTAAAGGTGACAGGTAGACTTTTAGAATAAAATTCGTACATAAATAATGAATTATAAACAAAAATTAAATCAGGAAGTTTTAACAAAGCTAGATTTTTAAAAAGAGGGCTGGTATGTTCATCAAATTTTGAGAAAGTTATTATACGTACAGCCCTTTTTTGAAGTAGAATCAATGGCTTTAAAGTGGAAGCATATGTATTACCCCATACTAGTAAGCCGTAAGTAATGAAAGGATATATCAATGAGTAATATAGTTGAATAAGTACTTGTGATGTAACGTAATAACGCAGTTTTGACAAAATACCTATACTTCTTTTAATTTTTTTAGAAATATTATAAATGTGTGTTTTCCAATTTAAATGTGAATCAACATAGATACCTAGGTACTTGATGTGCTTCTCTTGTTTTATAGCCACTTGATTTATAAATAATTTAGGATTATATGTGACTTTTCTCTGAGGAGAATGGAAGATCACAAAATTAGTCTTTTCAATATTGAGAGACAGTTTATTTGCAGACAGCCATGTATAAACTTTTGATAAATGTGTATTTATAAGTTCTTCCAATTCAGATAAACTCTTTCGTGCAAAAAATAGATTAGAATCATCTGCAAATATATGAAAATCAAATAAATCAGAACTATTTTTGAAGTCGTTAATGTACAAAAGAAATAGTAAAGGTCCTAATACACTTCCCTGTGGTACATCACATGAGACAAATTGCTCATCTGATTTTATACTTCCAATTGATACAAATTGCCTTCTATTATGTAAGTATGATTTAAACCAATCATTAACTATACCCGAATACCATAACATTCTAATTTTTGCACCAGAATGTCATGGTTCACGGTATCAAAAGCTTTGCTTAAATCTAAAAAGATTCCACAAGAATAACATTTATCCTCAATTGCTTTCTGGATTTTATCTGTAATGAGAATTACTGCTTGTATGGTAGAATGTTTGGACCTAAACCCAAATTGATTCTCAAACAGAATTTTCTTTTTTTCAATATAACATATTAATCTTTTGTACATTAACTTCTCCAATATTCTATCAAAAATTGACAATAGAGAAATAGGTCGATAATTGTTCATGCAAGTTTGAGATCCCTTCTTAAATACAGGAATTACACGAGCCAGTTTAAGTTTATCTGGCACAATCCCAGTTGAGAATGAACAATTATACAAAATCTCAAGTGGTTTAGATAAACAAGTATATAAAGATTTTAATAATTTAGTTGGAATACTATAGGGGCCAGTAGATTTTGAAATGTTTAATCTGGAAATCTCAAATTCAACCTCTTCTGCAGTTACAGGAGAGAGAAAGAAACTCTCTTGGTAAGAAACATTCATATAATCAAGCGGAGACTTACTGACAGAAGCAATTGAACTTGCTATTCTGACGCCAATGCTAGAGAAATATTCATTAAATGTATTTGCTATTTCTTTTGTATCCTTTATTTCTAAATTATCTTTAATTAACTTTAATGGGATACCTCGCGTACCCCTTGAATTTAAATTAATTATTTCTTTTATCCCTGTCCATATTTTTTTTAAATTGAAGGAATTGTCTCTGAAGTAATTTTGATAATACTTCTTTTTACTTTCTATCAACAACTTATTTAATTTATTCCGATATATTTTGTATTTGAAACATAGATATGGGCATTTACTTTTCAAATATTTCTTGAATAGCCTATTTTTCTTCTGGATAGAAACCTTTAGTGCTGAAGTAATCCATGGTTTTGAGTTAAATTTGATCTCTTTCTTAGTTAATTTCTTTAGGGGAACATGCTTATCAATTACTTCAGAGACTTTTGAATAAAAACTGTCAAAAATAGCATTGGCATCATAATCGCTTTGAGGTAAAATGACATCCCAGTTAATCATTCCAACCTCATTAATAAGTGCAGATTCATCAAAGTTTGAATAGTCTCTTTTATAGATTTTAGTTTTATTATTTATTTTACACCTTTTACTCATAATCAAAAAATTTGGTAAGTGATCAGATAAGTCAGAAAGTAGATTACCACTGATAGTGTGGTGATCAATAGAATTTATAAATATGTTATCTATGAGGGTTGCTGTATGATCTGTTATGCGAGTTGGTTGAAGAATTTGTGGGTGCAAGAAATATGAGCTTACAGTATTTACGAAACTTTCAGTTGGAGGATGAGTTTCATAATTTAATAAATTAATGTTGAAGTCTCCTAAGATAATACAACATTTGTTTTCATTGTGGATTTTGTCCAAAGTTGAATATAAATAATTGGTAAAGATTTCTAAATTTGCAGTAGGGTGTCTATATAACACTGCACAAGTTATTTTTTGACCATATGTTTCAATATCTACCCACAATGCCTCAAACTCTTTCTTAGAGATACTTAAATCATCTCTTACTACAAAGTTTAAATCGTCTTTTACAAATAATCCCACACCACCTGCATTTGTTAAAGTAGGTTGGGACAAGAACTTATATCCACACAGATCAACATTTACCAAACAATCATCTTCGAGTTTGATTTTAGTTTCAGACAATCCAATAAGGGAGAATGTGTACTTCAATTCATCCAATAATAGAGAAAGTTTATCAATATTTGCTGCTAGACTTCTGATATTACAATGTAAAGTAGAAAATGAGTTATTCTTGAATAGATTCTGAATTTCTAAATTATTCTGAAAATCTGAGGTAGAATAATAATTAAAATTAGTCTGATCTGGTAATTGTTGATCAATATCAGCATCTTTAAGACAGGGAATCTTTGTAAGTGTTGATACAATGTCAAAAAAGGGTAAATTGTCTAGTCTTAAATCATTCATTTTTTTTTAATGTGGGAAAAATTTTATATTTAAAATTTGTATACATTTGCTATTAAGTTTCATATATTCGAACATGTTTTATATATTTGCCAACAACTACTATATATTTGCCAACAAGTTGTATATATGTCAGACAAGTATTATTGATACAAACGGCATTCCATAATTTTCACTCGAATTTTTAAGTTGTCTTTTTCGATTTCAACAAATGAAATCACAAAACGCCGTTTGTCTTTTGCGATTTCAACAAATGAAATCACAAAACAAGTATTATTGATACAAACGGCATTCCATAGAAATTAACTAAGACAAAATTTTGTTTTTTCTAAATGTCACTTTTGCTTTTCTAAATTTCACTTTTGCTTTTCTAAATTTCACTTCTGCTTTTCTAAATTTCACTTTTGCTTTTCTAAATTTCACTTTTGCTTTTCTAAATTTCACTTTTGCTTTTCTAAATTTCACTTTTGCTTTTCTAAATTTCACTTTTGCTTTTCCAAATTTCACTTTTGCTTTTATAAATATTGTAATATTCTCAAAAGTGCTTATATTCTATAACATGTCTTGCTACTACAAAGGATGGTTAATGTCTGTCTCTCGAGTATTTCATAATCCCCTTAGTATGAGGATTGCGTCAGTGTTACATACGTCATTATAGTATATGATTAATTATTATCTATCACTAGGTTACTACATCACTCTCTTTTTTTTGTGTGTGTTTTTCTTTGTTTTTCTATATGTCTATGATTAATGATTATTTGGTTAATGAGGATGGAAGTTCCTGTCCGTATCGTTCTGGTCTTCTGGTATTTCTTTCTGATCTTCTAAGTGGTACGTTGTTGTCGCCGCTGTCTCTTGTATTGTCTTCCGGGGTAGATTTATCATAGTTATCTTCGTAGTCGGTATCGGAGTCGATGTCTTGTTTCTTTATTCGCTTGAAGTGTGATATGTTGCGAGTGATGCTATGCCCTGCTTTGCTAGGTGCTGTTATAGTGTTGTAGTTTCGAGAGATGACAACGTACGGCGTGTTGTTGAAGTTGGCTGTGAGTTTATTACGCTTCGGTTGTTGTACAAGAACGTGGTCACCGATCTTTATTGGGCTTTCTTCTACCTTACGCTTCTCATCAGCATATTGCTTGTTATATTGTTGCCTCTCCCCTTCTTTCTTGCGAGCATCTTTGTGTCGATTTACAAGGTTTCGCCGGTGTAGAACTGGAAGTTTCCCTTGGATTGTTCGGTTAAACAACAGTTCTGCTGGTGCAATACTGGTTGCACAATGAGGGGTGGTACGGTATTGTAGCAGAAAACGACTCAGTTCTTGTTGCCAGGGGCGGCCGTCAAGTTTTGCCGCTTTGAGAGCTTTCCCTAATGGTTGCATGAACCGTTCAGCTTCGGCGTTGCCTTGTGGCCATTTTGGTGTGGAGAAGAGACCCTTTATCCCGAGGGCTGTCAGATAGCGTTGATATTCTTCGCCGTTGAAAGGTGGACCGTTGTCACTTTTTAGTAGCGTAGGAATGCCATGGACCGCGAAGATTTTGTCAAGCTTTGGTATCACCGCCGCTGCTCGAGTTGAATGGACAATTTCAACCTCAGGAAACCGGGAATAGCGATCCACAACGACAAGAAGATATTCTCTCGTAGGTAGGGGGCCGTAGAAGTCGATGTGGAGAGTTTCCCAAGGTCTGGCAGGCATGGTGGTGGTGATGATTGGCTCTGGTGGGCATGGTCGTCCGAGTGCTTGGCAGGTTAGACATTTGTCGATAGTCGTTTTGACCATGGCGTCGATATGGGGAAACCAAACTTTTCCACGAATCATTGCTTTTGTTTTGGTTAAACCTTGGTGGGACTCGTGGGCAATGTCTATCACGCGTTGTTGTAGTTTGCGAGGGACGACGATGCGACTTCCTCGTAGTATAATGCCGTTGGTGGTGGTAGTTAGCTCATCTTTGACGTGTTTGAAAGGCTCCGCGGTGGTCGTATCCCACTTGTTCGTCCGTATACAGTTCTTGAGGTCGGTCAGGGTTCCATCTGCCTCTGTGGCTGCAGTGATTTCTTCGAGTGTCATGGCTCGTGGTATGCTGTTCTGTTCCAGGAAATTGACATATTCTTCGGCCATACGGTCCGGGTGTTTCGTGCGCGATGAGGCAGGGTGTCGGGATAAGTAATCAGCCGGGTTATTGGCGCCTGCTTTGTACACAACATCAAATGAGTATGGTTGTAAACGCAAAACCCAACGTTCAATGCGTGCGGACGGTTTGGATCTCGTGGCGCCGTAGATTATTTCGAGGGGTTTGTGTTCTGTGACAAGCGTAAAACTGTTGCCGTACAAGAATAGGTGGAAATGTTCTACTGCCCAGACGATTGCTAGTGCTTCCTTTTCCGTTTGAGAATACCGTGTCTCGACAGCTGACAAAGCGCGACTTGCGTAGGCAACTACTTGTGGGTTGGCATCCTCATGTGACTTCTGTGAAAGGATGGCGGATACACCCACTGGGCTGGCATCGACAATGACCGATGTGCTTTTCCTAGTGTTGAAGTACGCCATGCAAGGTGCAGATGTGAGCGCAGTTTTCAGGTTATCGAATGCCTGCTGATGGATGGCCTTCCATGCGAAGTGCGTGTTTTTCTTTGTCAAGTTGCGCAGCGGAGTAGTGATGGTGGCGAAGTTGGCGATATACTTGCTGCTGTAATTGGCCATGCCAAGGAGGCTCCGAACTTCTTGGATGTTTGTCGGTGTTGAAGCATTTTGAAGATCGATAATACGTTTCGGGTCGGGCCGTGTGCCGTCTGGTGAGAAGATCTGGCCGAAGAATTCTAACATGGGAGTTAAGAAATGGCATTTGCTGGCGTTGAGCTTCAGTCCTCTGTGGGCTAGGCGTTGGAGGCACTTGTCGAGGTTCTCATCGTGTTCTGCGCGTGTTTTTCCATAGATAATGATATCGTCAGCAATGTTCTTGACACCAGTTAAGCCTTGTAACTGCGTCTGAAGTGTGTATTGAAATATTTCGGCAGCTGCGTTGGTTCCATAGTTCAAACGTTTATAGCGGTACAGCCCGACATGGGTACTAAAGGTAGTGATGTAGCGGCTTTGCGGATCAAGTTTCGAGTTGATGGTAAGCTTGTGAGAGATCCAATTTAGAAAAGTGTTTCGCGCCATTCAGTTCAAAACTAACGTCATCAACTGTGGGTATCGGGTGTCGAAACTCGTTTAATTGCCTCGTTGGCTTGTCGCATATCCACACAAAGTCGCACGTTGCCATCTTTTTTTGGTACTGCGACGACAGGCGAAACCCAGGGGGTTGGTTCATTTTCTGGTACTCGTTCGATGACATCGTCCTGTTCGAGCTGTCGGATGGCTGTGTGGACTTTGTCTCTGATGTGGTAAGGAATGCGCCTCTGTGGTTGTGCTTTGGGGATAGCGTCAGGATCAATGTTAAGCTGAACAGTTTGATCTTTCAGTTTTCCCAATCCCTGAAATACTTGGGCATGTTCTGTGAGGATGCGATTAATGTTAGGATCATTGGTTTGATTGTTTGTCAAGGTTTGGGAGACAGTGTTGAGGTGTAAGCTGACAAGATTCAGATCTTGCGCTGTTTGTGATGACAACAGGTTTCCGCTGCATGAACCTTTCGCCACGTAAAAGGTTGCGACGGCTATTTTCTTCTTCGTTTCAACAGTAGCGGTGAATTTGCCAATGAATGGAACTGGCGTGGTAGAATTGTAGGCAAAAGCTTTTATCTTGGCCTTTTCAAGTTTGACGGCTTGCAAATTAGCATAGGTGTTTTCATCGATCACGTTGATAGTGGCACCAGTGTCAACGATGGCGTTGAACGAATACCCACACACGGTGACGTTCGTTCTTGGGCTCTTGATGCGATTATGCATTCCGTAGAGATAATCCTACTCGGACTCACTTTCGGTATTATGCTCGAGGGGCCGTATCGGATTCCGTTCGCTGTTGTTGGTCTGGAATGTAGTCTGGTTTGAGCGAGTTTGCACGACTGCTCTGCTTCGACAAACGCTCTGGAAATGATTGAGTTTGCCACAGTTTCTACACTGCTTTCCTTTCGCAGGACAAGCACCTTTGTGTGGGAACGATCCGCCACAGTTCCGACATTTCGGTTGTTGATAAAAAGCATCAATTTGGTCTTGTTCGGTCTGCTCGGAAAAGACTGGCGTGTGTTCGGTCGTTTCGATGTCTCTGGCTTGAAACGTGCTTTGTTCTTCTCTGCGTCCCTCCAAAAGCATCGCAGCTAAGTTAAAACTGGGGTCACGCAGAGCTCTCCTACGGATTTTCGAAGATGACCCACCGATGATAATTTGCTCTTCGATTTCAAATTCCTGGTCCGCGAACTCACATGTTTGGGCTAGCGTTCTGAGACGTGTATGAAATTGGTCAAGAGTTTCTTTTGGTTCTTGAACAGCTTTTCGAAAGCAATATACCTCGTATCGTCGATTTTTCCGAGGTTCAAAATAGGTCTTCAGTTTGGCTTTAGCGGTGTCATAGTCACTCGAGTCTCCGGTCTCGGGAAGTTGCTTAAAAATCTCGCGCACTCTGGGTCCGGCTTGGTAAAGAAGTAGTGCGCGTTGTCGTTTGGGATCCGTAATACCACTGGCCAAGAGAAACATATCAAAGTCTGATATCCAGTTGTTCCAACGGGTAGCGACGCTCGCTCCGACTTCGGCATCTGGGTTAAATTCAGGCATTGGACGAATGGCTACTGACTGTGCCATTATGTTTGGTGTGTTTTCCGTTTGGACTGGGGCTCCGACAGGTTGGTGTTCAACAAGTTGTTCAGGCTCGCCGCTTTCCATAAAATTTTACTCCTCGTCGCCAATGTAATATTCTCAAAAGTGCTTATATTCTATAACATGCATGTCTTGCTACTACAAAGGATGGTTAATGTCTGTCTCTCGAGTATTTCATAATCCCCTTAGTATGAGGATTGCGTCAGTGTTACATACGTCATTATTACATTATAGTATATGATTAATTATTATCTATCACTAGGTTACTACGTGGTTACTACAAATATCACTTTTGCTTTTCTAAATTTCACTTTTGCTTTTGCTAAACTCGTTAGCCGAGGAGGCTCAAACTCGCCCCAGTCTCCCGCGCATGACATAATTCAAGTATTCAACATGGCCGATGCTTCGGATGGTGCAGACGAGATGATGGACGTAGTGCTTTCCCATGATGTTTATAGCAGAGGTTTGACTTGATTTTTATTCAGTCGATCGTAATGTTTGACAAAATATTTTACCAACGCTTTTTTATTTAAAATATCTGACTGTCCAGTCTTTATCTAACTGTCCAGTGTCCAGTCTAAACCGTTTATACATCTGTCTTAATTACTCAATGCAAAATTATGGTATTAAATAAAGTCTTGTCTTTCCTAATATGTGTATTTACGAATAATTGACATGGTAAAAAAGTCCCAAACTAACAAGGTTATATTACTTTACCTTGCTGAAGAATTTGGTTGTACTTGGAGGTGAGTCATCACAATATTTTTATATTGTTTAGACTAAAATATGTATTTTATATAGTTATTGTAGATATAGATAGAAATAGGCAAATAGTTTAAAAATTATATATTTTTATGTATACAGTCTAGCAACGTTAAAACAACGTTTAAAGGACATGAACATCAAGAGACATGATGAAACATTCGTTCCACAAGATGTTATTAATGCTGTTCAGGTAAAATTGTAAGACTGTTTGATAGTAAGTAAGAGTTATGTATGAGTCAATTCCAACTGCGATCATCCCCCCCCCCGGGCAAACCCCCGGGAATTTGACTTTTCCGAAAAATTTTGGTCAAATTCCCCACTACTGTATGTGGACCGAACACACAATCAAATGCCCCACCGTCTGGGACTGTCAAGGCTCTATTAAAGATTTTGTTTGAAATATTTCATTCATAGACAACAAAAAATTCACTACAATGAAGTTTCAACGTCCTTCTTTGGTTACTTAAAAACACAAATATTTTTATAATTTTGCTGTTTTCTCTTTAACATTCATGTTTAATGAACTGCATCATGGGACTGGTTGTCAGGTTGTGTGAATTAAAATGCTTGAATGTCTCAATATTTAATCAGTATTACCCTAATTTATAAAAATATTTGTGTTTAAGTAACCAGTTTATCTGAATAACTCCAGGACAATAACAAGTGTTATTTAATAGTTGAGTTGGTTTTCTTTGTTCTTTCTACAGATGTATCTACAATACATCCCAAGAGAACCGATAATTAAAAATTCAAGGACTGTACAGGGTGGTGTCCCAAAAAAAATGCCCCCCCATCCATTTTTGTACTGCATCTTCTTTAATTTGGGTACAAGAAGTAAATTTTTATATCACGCCGAAAGCCCATCACTCCTTTGTTGTCTGACATTTTCAGAGCTAAATAGTTATCTACTCACTTCCTTGAGTCATTTAAAGAGGCAACATCAAAATTTGAACTTGTCCAAATTATGCAAATTATCTATGCTACCTACAGATTTGTGTGGTGAGTGCCGGAAACGTTAGAATCACTGAAAACTTGCCAGGTATTAAATCTGTGGCGTAGCATGACCATTCTGAGGGGGAGGGGGAGGGGGGTTACCTCTATTGCCTCCTCTCCTCACATTACTGACCTTTCCGAAAAGTAGGGGGGGGGGACAACAATGTGAATGAAATGGTTAAAATCCGTTGTCCACATCCTGATTTAGACAATAAATCGTCTAGTAATCATACGTATCCTTCTATTCCAATTTACCGGAAGCAGCCTGGGAACAAGCTACCAACCCATGTCTATTAAGGGGCGGACTATTAGAAAAGTAATTTGGTGGGGGGGCAAAAAATCGTGCAAGACAATTTGAACGGAAATAAATTTGTGCACAAAGAAAATAATAGTCCTTTAATTGCACACTAAAGGTGAAGTAATATGAGCAACAAATTGCAACAACATTGTTGCGTTGCAAGTCTAAAAGCGTTGTTGCATGTCTTACCACCCAGCTCAAACATTGTCATGCAACAAAATTTTGTTGTTGCAAGTTGAAACAGCATGTTGCAGCAAGTAGAACTGGCATCTACTTTTCTCAACAAATTTTTTCAACTTGCAACAACAAAATTTTGTTGCGTGACAATTTTTAAGGTGTGTGGTAATACGTGCAACAATGCTTTTCAATTTGCAATAAAGAAAAATGTTGCCTGTATTATATAGCCCTTTAAAGCCTGGAGCTTTCCCGTTGACGAGTAAAATAGTAGTCGTTTTCAGGTCTCAAAGGGCTAGCCTTAAAAATCCAAGAAAAAAATCTCGCACGAGCAATTAACAAAAAAAGAAAAGATTTGTGCACGCTGAAAAAGTCCGCCCCCCCTTCTTCACTTTGCTAATGGTCTGCCCAGTCCAGGGCACCTGGCCAGTGTCCGACTCACCCACACACAGTGCCGCCTTACAGAGCCTTCGCCGTGCATGCAAACTCTGGGATAATCACCGGAAACAGGAAAGCCTGTTGGTGCTTCAAAAGAAGCCGCCTTTATCTAGCCAATCAAAACGCTTCCTGGTTACGCATATATCTCAGAGCCTTCGTTAGCGTGCGCAGCAAGAACGTGGATACGATATTGAAATTGCGCTGGAAATTGCTCAGTCAAACTCGTACCCAGGCCCTTATCTGGTGGGGGCTTGCAAGAAAGAGGAGTGGGTTTTCAAATAATTTTCACAGATACAGGGGGATCTATGTATTTTATGTTATTGTTGATTAATACCATACCCCTTCAATATAATTAACATTTGTAAATGTTAAGATAATTACCACATACAGCTGAAAATGTCCACCTGCATGCGTGCGTAATTTAGTGAGCTAATTACAACAATTACTAAAAAAACTCGAAAATTTTACTAAAAGTTTATATTAATTATTAAAATTGTTTATCTTAGTTGTTAATATTTTATATTAAAAGTGTTTAAATTGTTTATAATTGTTTAAAAAATATTATTATTGGTTTGAAAGCATTATTTATTGAAATTCTAACAATCATGTAACATTGTAGTTAAATACCCGTATACCTGCAGGAGGGTCAGGAAGGGCTACAGCCCCATCCCCCGTCAGGGAAAAATTAAATATTTGTTGGAAAACAAAGTCGAAGAAAAAATTGGCTTGAAGTGAACTGGTAAAAGGTCTTGTTTTTCTATGCGCAACAATAAATGCATTGTACGACAACTAGTATCTAATTTAAGAGTGAGGATATAGGAAATCGATAAACCAATTTTGCGCAAAACTTATAGCTAGCCATATTAGGGTCGTTTATACGAGCCGATAAGACGCGTCTTACGCAAGACGCGAACTGACCAGCTTATACGGCGTTTGAGGCGCGGCTTGTGTAAGACGCAAACATAAGTCTTTGTATCTTTTATACGAGTGTTTTGCGTCTTATATAAACCGCGACTTATAAATAATTATCTGTATCCAAATTATAAATCGCTATACAAAACTTTAATTCATTGATAAGTATAATAACTATTTGTTATAATAACTATGCTTTCTGTATTGTTGCAATTATTTTCATCTCAAAACCCTTGGCACTTAAGACCATATTCCAGAGGGGCGTGGCCAAAGACCCTCAAGATTAGCAAAATACCCCGTTGGTATTTTTTACAAATTGCGCCATCTTAATCAAGTCTTGCAGTCCTGTGCGTGACATTTAAGTAGAAACATTCGATAATTTCGATCATTTCCATTTTCTAGTATTTTTTTCTAATTTGTCAAAAATTTGGTTCTAATATTAACCTTAGGTTCCTAACGGCCTAACCCAAACTATTGTATGCGCTTCCGTGAATGCCGGCTAGACCCCCAGAAATTTTTCGCGCCTTCCCCACCCACCAGGTAATAAATAGTTGTTCTTTTATGTCTATAACTCAACGTAATGTCTTAAACGAAATTGGCTTCAAATCCACATATAATCTGTGACATCTGCCCATATATAGTGGCACAAAACTGGAAGACCACTGACCATGCATATTTGATAAATATAACAAGGTGCTGAGATCTAACCGAATTTTGGCTTTCGACAGTCTTGATTTTTGTGCATCGGACATATCCGAAAAATGTCAGGACAAAATGATAGGCATCCATGAATTTGGATCCTTCAAAACACTACATGTTTGTTCAATTTCAGGCATTACGCAACAAGTTTTATATATTACGCAACAAGTTTTATATTAGAAAACATGTTGTATATTTTGCAACAAATTTTATATAAATCAGTTTTGGCATCGCTTCTGTTTGATCAGACTGACATGCACACGCCCTGTAGAGTAAACTCTTTTGTTGTCTCGGAACAAATGTGCTAAAACATTAATTATATGCAACAAGTTTTATATATTTGTGAACAAGTTGTATTTTATGCAACAAGTTGTATATATTTGCTATTAAGTTGCCTATATTCGAACAAGTTTTATATATTTGCCAACAACTACTATATATTTGCCAACTATTCCATAATTTTCACTCGAATTTTTAAGTTGCCTTTTTCGATTTCAACAAATGAAATCACAAAACGACGTTTGTCTTTTGCAATTTCTAAAATGTAGTTTGTCTTTTTCAATTTCAACAAATGAAATCTCAAAACTCCGTTTGTCTTTTGCGATTTCGACAAATGAAATCACAAAACTCCGTTTGTCTTTTGTGATTTCAACAAATGAAATCACAAAACGACGTTTGTCTTTTGCAATTTCTAAAATGTAGTTTGTCTTTTTCAATTTCAACAAACGAAATCACAAAACGCCGTTTGTCTTTTACGATTTCAACAAATGAAATCACAAAATGCCGTTTGTCTTTTGCGATTTCAAAATGTAGTTTGTCTTTTTCCATTTCAACAAATTAAATACAAAACTCCGTTTGTCTTTTGCGATTTCGACAAATGAAATCACAAAACGCCGTTTGTCTTTTGCTATTTGAACAAATGAAATCACAAAACGTCGTTTGTCTATTGCAATTTCAAAATATTGTTTATCTTTTGCTTTTTCGACAAATGAAACACTAAAACGGCACTTTGTTTTTGCAATTAGGACAAACAAAATCTCTAAACAGCATTCTTCTTTTGCAAAACGCTCTTTTGCTTTTGTTATTTGAGCCTCCTCGGCTTCCATAAGGGGCTGTTCATATGAGCCGGGCTGGCCCGGGAAACCGGGCTGGCTCGCCAGTGCCGAGATCCCGCCTCATATATTGTTTTATATGTTTTCGTGATTGTGTTCACATGGAAGCTGGGCTGGCCCGGCTTGCCGAGAGCCCGCTTGAGCGAGGCGAGATCCCAACATTGCCGGGCTCATATGAAACCTATAACCGGGCAATCGTGTAACATTGCATGCTTTATTCCGCCTAAAAACCGTCTAAAAAGTCCAAGCAAGTAAGAAATTAGCGAAATTAAACTTCCTGAAGCTGTTGCCACCGATAAAAACATTATTTTGCAAAATAAACACAGATTTCAGTTTCCCGCTAAAATCGCGCGGGAATTTCTTGCTAGCACTTGCCGGGCTAGCAAGCCTCATGTGAAACAAATGACAAACTGGCCCGGCAAGGCGAGCTAGCCCGGTTTGCCGGGCCAGCCCGGCTCATATATGAACAGCCCCTAAGTCCGATTAGCTATAGAATATTATGACAGCGCTACTAGCGTAAATCACATTTTCATCTGGCTGACCGCTGATTTGGGCCTTATTTGAAGGCACTTAAATTATTTCAAGTAAACTCCATACATATATTCTGTTGTCCTTGTTAATTTATTAATACATAGATATTTCCTAAATATCAGTTAGTTTTGTTCTAAATTCCTGAAGACAATTGTGACTTGGGTCAATTCAAGACGCAAACAGGCAGCTCGTATTACTTGTCATATAAATACAGTCTTTATATTTATAATATATCAATAAAAGACAAAGTAAAATGATGGATCTAAGCAAATGACAAATAATCTGGAAATATCAAATCAAAATATATAGATAATTTGAGTTTGATTTGCGTAAAATTAACCTGAGACGCGCGTTGCTCTGTTTTTGCAAGGCAATCTGCCAATGGCAATGTTAATGGTTTATGGTTTCCCTTGTCCCTTTCAGTGCCTAAGAGCAAAACCTGTTTTTGCTTCGATTATGTGCTTACATCAGACATCACAAAGGCAGCATTTTCCTTGCGATAGTAACTTCTAGTAATTGCTGCCGAGCATCAGCGAGGCAGCACACTATTCTGGACATTGACTCGTGCCAGTCTCTTTTTCCGAGCTATGTAAAGTCGAATGTGATCTCGATTTTTGGATGTCGTTCTGTTTTTCGAGTTTATGACGTAAAATGACGTAGGAATTACGAAATAACATACACTTATCAGCAATTGAAACACCAGGCGGAAAGCGAAGTCTTGTTAAAAATATTATTGCCCAGCAAATAACTTTAAAAAAAGGCATATTCAAACATTAATATG
Organism: Paragorgia papillata; assembly: GCA_035771165.1. NCBI lineage: Eukaryota > Metazoa > Cnidaria > Anthozoa > Scleralcyonacea > Coralliidae > Paragorgia > Paragorgia papillata. The sequence goes on from JAWNZC010000005.1 coordinate 121,312, forward strand.
AATATATGAAACATTTAATTGAGTAACGTTTCGTCACATTACAGGCGACATCATCAGACTAAATACAGTTAAGCTATTATACTTATTTTATACTACATTTACAATTTGAAAATAAACAAGGTATACTACATACATACATACATACACTTAGGGTTACGAAGATTGTTACGAAGACAGTCCGAATACGAGCGAATAACTGCCTCGGAACTCGGAAACGTCAACACGGCTATGAGATTTCGTGGACAAGCTATGGCCACAGAATAAATAATATACAGCTTTCTGTATATTAATCGTCGGAACCTTTGAAGTTTTTGTCCTCGCGCAGGTTGGCGCGTGCATACCGGAAATCGCTGTGTCAAAACCTCGCAGCCAGTAAAGCGCAGCCAGTTCAATATAAAATAGTGTTACGAAATGCGAAGTTGGGTCACTAAATCGACTATATTTCGAAAACTTATGGATCGATTTCCAAACCACGACCGCTGATTGTACAATAAAGGTAGGTGAAAAGATTTCTGGTGATTATAAGTTATAGAAAGCTTCCAAACTTGGAATTTTAGATGTAGTTCTTCGTCGACGATTGCACTGGATATTGTTTTCATATTTATAGTGTACAACACTCTCAATAGTTTGGTATATTTTACTGACAGACTGAATGTTTTTGAACTAATCTAGAATATTAAAATAAAGGTAAGTATACCTGTGCAATATTCAGTGCCTAACGATCGTATCGGTGAAGCTATAAGCGTTTTCAAACATGGAAATGTTTCACGGTTTCACCCCGAATTTATCCAGCCACGTTGATAGCAAATATGACATGATAATCTCAACAATACAGTAGTTTTTAAGTTGAAGTTTACTGTTTAGACTTTCATTTTTTCATAGTATTTTGATGTATGCCTTGATAGCAAAGCTTGTGTGTCCCTGTCTTGGCATAGCCACAGAGTTTGGTTTTATTTTATAGTGCTTTTGCCTCCGGGTGCTACTAAGTATCAAACATTTCCATGTTCAAAAGCGCTCTAATATTGCTTGACCGGTACACACAAGCTTTGCTATCAAGGCATAGATTAAAATACTATGATAAAATGAAAGTGTAAACAGTAAACTTCAACTTAAAAACTACTGTATTGTTGAAATTATCATGTCATATTTGCTATCAACGTGGCTGGATAAATTCGGGGTGAAACCGTGAAACATTTCCATGTTTGAAAACGCTTATAGCTTCACCGATACGATCGTTAGGCACTGAATATTGCACAGGTATACTTACCTTTATTTTAATATTCTAGATTACTTCAAAAACATCCAGTCTGTCAGTTAAATATACCAAACTATTGAGAGTGTTGTACACTATAAATATGAAAACAATATCCAGTGCAATCGTCGACGAAGAACTACATCTAAAATTTCAAGTTTGGAAGCTTTCTATAACTTATAATCACCAGAAATCTTTTCACCTACCTTTATTGTACAATCAGCGGTCGTGGTTTGGAAATCGATCCATAAGTTTTCGAAATTTTGTCGATTTAGTGACCCAACTCCGCATTTCGTAATACTATTCTATAGTAAACTGGCTGCCGTTTACTGGCTGCGACGATTATGACCGAGCAAAGGGCCTGGGAATAGCGTGCGAAAACTGTGGACATGCCACACCCCCGAGTGGCCCGTCTGTATATTATTTATTCTGTGCTATGGCTAAGCCACGAGTGAGTCGAAAAGTCAAAGCTGTCGCCAAAGCAAAGTTTGTGCTTTTTGCCGATTTTTGAGAGGAAAAATGCGATTTTTGTGAAGGTATGTTAAATAGCACACTAGCTTAAACAACACTTTAGTTTCATCGGGGATCAATTGTAGTATACGACCTTCCTATATCAAGGATTTATGTATGAACATAATACAAATAATATTTATTGAAAGTATAAGACCCCATATCATATACAAATATCTGAATTTACTGAAAAATTAGCACAATGTCTGGTAGCAACAAATAGTGAACAATTTGTCTCAAAAGAAATGGATTGAACCCAGACTGCTAACTTTGCTAACCGCGCGCGGAATACTTTTTTCGCGACAAAAAATGCGCGCCTGGCGAAGCAAAATGCGCGTTTGCAGGGGCCTGGGAACAACTAAAATCAAAATGGCGGACGAATAAAATTATATCCAAATGGCCATTTTCCATAATTTGTTATTTTTTGGTAATAACTAGGAAGCGAGGGGTCCGCCACGGCAGAAATCTCGTACGCTCACCTCAGAAATCACAAGAAATCAAGTCAGAAATCAGGAAATCAACATCAGAAATCAGGAAATCACTAGAAATCACACGCACTTTGAAATCAGAAATCAACTTAAATCTCTGAGAGACTGGAAACGAGTTTGCGATAATCTTCGTTCTCGAGCTCCAGATCATACGTTTTGTCCTCTGCGTGTTCCCTTGCCTTGCTTTTTGTAGTCAATGTTAGACCGGCGGGGGGGGGGGGGGAGGTAGGGCAGGGGGCGGGATTTGATACAAAGATAAATTCCGCGAGTAAGGAATTTGACGATCAGCACAGTCCCTGGGGCTAAAATATTTGACGTACGATTGCGGCCGCAATAAAAAGGACTGCTTCCGAATTTTCGATCACTTCCGCTAGAGCCTGCGTTCTTTTTGGACTCCGTAACACCGTGAACACGCTTCGGATCGTGTGGCTCTTGCATATTTTATATCAATCTCGAGCCCATAGTCATCCCCTTTTTGGTCAGCGGGGGAGACTCTGGGGAAACTGGATTGATTCTCTGTTTTGATTGGCTCATTTAAATTGATTGAATTCATCGATTCAAAACATACAGATTGTAAAATAATGAAAGTCAAATATATTGCTTAATTCAATAAACATATATATCTTCAAACTTAGACACCTCATTTACATCTCCTCTCTTTGTTTGATTTATCTGGATCTCAGTCACACAAACAAACTTCATAGCAAAGTGTAAAAGACTTAAGACGAATTTCGAAAACATTAATGTCGCAATGAACAAAACAAACCCTGGTGGGATTTGTCGTTATATTTGATGTATAAATGTAAAACAATTTAAACAACGAAAAAGCATATTTAAGAAAATTAAAGAAGGAATCAGCCTTCGCACTCGTATTAAAAGGCTTGTGATCGTCTGATCGAGGACGATATTGGCATCGTGAATTGATAGTTTAGTAAGTTTACCTTGGATTTCAAGAACGTTTATGTCAAGTGCCAGCACCAGCAGTGTCAGTCTCTCTCCGACAATTTTAACGTGCATCTGATCTGCATTTTATGCAGGGTTCTCACAAATATAGTATTTGCGATTTCAAACAAATATAATGAACACAACGCACATCCTGCACAGCAGCTGAGGCTACGATCATGCGCTTAACAACCGGAACCCCTCATTTCAGGGGTAATTAAATCCAATTTCCCCGGAGTCTCCCCCGCGCTCTCCCGCTGACCAAAAAGGGGGTGACTATGGGCTCGAGATTGATTTTATATTTGAAACTCGATTCTCGACTCGATTTGAAAGTAAGTCATTTACATATCCTTTATACTTGTTATTCTTTGATTGTTTAATATCTATAGACGTTTTGCATAAAGTTGAAACAACGATTATTAAACTGTCTAAAATGAAGTTCTGATTTATAGATTTAATTCTGTTGAATCTGTTCCTCGATCTGTTCATAGCTAATAGAAAATAGAGAAGTGGAAACCCGGAAAACTTCAAAGCGGTTAACAATCAAGCTACGATTCATGTTGAAAGGTACATGAAGGTGCCAAATCCTTTGTTTTAGGTTTATTAGTATTTAAACAGTACGGTTGAGTGATTGAACCCAAACGTTGCTATTGGACGATTACTTCATTATACAGAAAACACAATATGTTGAGTAAGCGTGAAAGTGCAAAAATTTCCATAAACCTGAACAAAAACATAAAACAATGACTTTTGTGAACTTCCAAACCATGGGGCTGGGGTGACAGATTAGCTTTGGCGCCCCCCCCCCCCCCCCCCCCCCAAAAAAAAAAGAAGAAAAAAAAGAGAAAGGAAAAAAGACATTTCTATATTTGATAAATGATCACATTTTTTGTTTTAAAATAACTGTACTAGCGATATATAATATTACAACAAACAACAGGTTGTCTCAAAGAGCACGCCAATGCAAGCGGCGAAGTAGCGCCAAACCTCTAGGGGGGTCCGGGGGCATGCTCCCCCGGAAAATTTTGAAATCTAGAGTGTCTGATATGCCATTTCCTGCATTTTGGAGTGAGATTTTACAGAATTCTGAAGATTATAAAACTTCATAGAAAACGCAAAAGATTACAGATTTCAGATCTTTATATTCCCACATTGAAGACCTAGCTACACAAAGAAATAGGGTTATTTTGTTAAGTTTTTGCACCCTGCTAGTTTTGGCGCCCCTTCTGCAACCCCAGCCCCCCCCGCCACTGTATGTTTATATGCAAGTGATTAAAATTTGTTTCAATGTATTATTGTTAGTTTTGACCACCGACGCAGAGTTTATCTGTCAATTTTAAAGTGCAAAATGAGAAGGACAAAAATAAAAATAACAAATCCAAGGGTTTCATGCTTGTGGAAGCTGATTTGTTATTGTATTAAAGCCGAGTTATGGGTTCTTCTCTGGATAATGACCGATTTAGTATACCATCGCCATTAACAAGTCCCAAACGGGGAAAATGCTGTCGAAAACCTTACTCGAGATATTTGGCTCTAGACGGTGACGTGTTACAGATCTGAAACGTGAATTGTTTTATGTTTGATTTTCCAATTTCATTTTTATTCCTTCCGATCCTTAACGAGGAATTTCTACCCGTAAAACGATAGTATACGTTTTTCGATTTGAGCGTGAAGCATTGCGTGGTTCATGTATTTTTGGCGCGCAATAGAACCATTACAGCAAATAAAATAGAAACAATATTTATAATAAAAATATTTATAATATGTATACTGCATTCATGACAAGACGATTTTACCAGTCAGTATTTGAATATAAAGTCTCTTATAAGTTAGTTTGTTTTTTCAAACAAGCCGATGTGGCTCGGGCAACAATTAGGCATTAACAAGTCTGATAAAACTTTCCTTGATAGAAATTTATATCAATTTATCACATGGAAGTTGATAATTCCGCTGAAAGTAATGCTGCTCGTACTGTTGCCAGTGATGAATTGCTAACAAAGGAAGCGATTGCAGAAATGAAAGCTAGGCTGCCTCAGTATGTGGTAAACTGCTTTGAAGCTGCGGGTTACGATACGTTGGCTGTAATTGTCGATATGGATGTGAGCGATCAACCAGGGAATTCTCTTGATGAAATAGAAAAATTCATCACTTCTGCATATCCAAATAATCCCAAGTATTACCGTGACACAACAGCTACCGATCCATTCAAATTTCCACCTGGCCATAGAAAAAGGATTTGCAAGTTCGTTGGTGAAATTCTGTCGGAATATCGAGCAAAGAAGACGACAAGTCTTGCAGGCAAGAGACCCATCGAAGATGTGATGATGACCAAAGCAAAAAGGAGCAAGTCGAACGACCCAGAAGACGGTCCTCGTTATGACCCAACTGGCATACTGGGAAATATTCGACACCAGGTGACTAAGTGGCAACGGTCGCAAAAAGTCCCGCAGCTGAGAGAATTAAAAGAGCACGAGCAGTTTGAAGTCACTGTTGCTGTAAATGAAGGTAACAATCCTAGTGCTTCTCTTACCTGTAAAATATGCGCTCAGAAATGCGCCCTTGGCTTCAAGGATGGTAAATGTTTAATATCAAATTGGACCCGTCATGTTGCCAAATGCGTGAATTCTCCGAAACGTGGTTATAAGGAAACTAACCTGTACAAGTATCTGTCACGCCCTCCATCAACTGCCTCGTCATCAGCCGATGGCCATACTTCTGTCTCCTTAAATCCCGCCTGTGAAAAGTCCACATCGTCTGTCGAACAACAAACACCACCACAAAAGGGAACTGTATTCCACTGCTCTCGACGTCGATCCAACCGACCCGGTCATTGTGGAAGATGGGCATTCACAAATTAGCGAGGAAACAGAAAAAGGAGCACAGAAGGGAACCGAAGGTACCAAGCCTCTCGTCTGCGACCCAGTGGGTCCAGTGAATGTTGAAGATACCGAGCGACGAGGTAGTGAGGAAAGAGAAAAAGAGAAGAATCCTTTTCGGCTTACTCCTCCTGTGATGCCCAGCCGAGATTCGAAACGGCAGGAGGAGAAGTAGGAACAGTCCGTTCTGGTTCCGCAAAACCATGTGTTGACTGGTCTCGTGCGACAAGGAAATCTCTGGCCCTCCTTAAGTCTGTTTCGAGTGACCCTACCCAGTCGAAAATAACTTCATTCTTTGAGGTTGTCGATAAGGTGGCAACGTTAGTGAAGGAATCTCCTGAAATCAGCGAGATGTTGCAGGCCGTGCAAGACCGACAGGGCTTTGAAAAGCACGTCAATGGTTTCTCCCCTCTTTTCAGGCAATTAATGTTGAACGCAGAGAAAAATTTGGAAAAGCTTCCAAAGCAAAGGCGACATCAGGAACTGTTAAGAAAATTCTCGATATCGCTATTCATCTATTGTGGCCCTCTTGCGTATCATTTTATTCATAGCAACATGCCTGAAGCTCTTCCTTCTCTACGAACCATTCAGCGAGCAGTATCTAGTGAATACCAGCCTATTCATGAAGGGGAATTCAGATTTAAGGAACTGTTGGCCCACTTAAATGCTTACAAAGCTCCCAAGGTTGTTGCCATTGGTGAAGACGCGACACGTGTGATCTCAAGAGTAGAGTACGACAATGAGACAGACAAACTGGTTGGGTTTGTGCTGCCGTGCAACGAACAGGGTCTACCACTAGGTGATTCCTTCATTGCCGTAACGTTCGCGTCAATAGAGGAATCATTTCGGGTGGCAGAAGTAGCCAAGTACACTTTTGTGTACATGGCACAACCTCTATGCCAAACGGTTCCCGCATTCTGCGTAGCTTGTATGGGCACGAGCAATAAGTTCAGAGCTGAAGATGTTCTAAAGCGATGGGACTACCTGTTCTTGGAATGCAAGAAGCTGGGGATCTCAGTGGTTAGTTTTGGAGCTGACGGTGATTCCAGAGAACTTAAGGCCATGCAAGTTTCAACGCAACTGATGTCGTCCCAAAATCCCATCACGTCGCTATCACCATCGTCTAATCTGCCAAAGCTGGTAATACCTTCCACATGGGTGTCTTGGTTTGCAGTAAAAACGCCTACGGCTCTTGCGTACATACAAGATATTGTCCATGTCGCAGTAAAGATGAAATGCAGGCTCATCAAACCATCAATAGTTCTGCCGCTTGGAAAATATCTGGCTGGTGTCCATCACTTGCGTCTGATACAACAGACATTTGGCAAAGATCAACATGGGCTTCGAGAGAGAGATATCAATCACAAAGACAAGAAGAACTATGACGCTGTGCTACACATGACCAGTAAATCAGTCATGACTCTCTTGATGAAGATCCCCGATGCCAAAGGTACACACGCCTACCTAGATGTGGTCCGATCTGTGATTGACAGCTTCCTCGACAAAAAGCTGGATAGCCTGACCAGACTTACGAAAGCCTGGTATGCAGTCTTTTTCGTGCGGTATTGGCGCCAATGGTTACTACTCAAGCCTGACTACACAGTAGGGAACAATTTCATCACACTTAATGCATACATGTGCATTAAATTAAATGCACATGCACTCATCACATTTCTTTTGACCGTACGTGACGCACTTTCTCCTGGTAGCGGTTGTTTTCTTCCTTGGATGTTGGGCTCACAGTCTTGTGAGAAGATATTCAGAGCTGCTCGTAGCATGAGCAGTACTTTTTCCACCGTCATCAACTTTGGATTGCTTGGTCTGTTGAGAAGGTTGCATCGATTGCACATCCAAATCTGCAACGAAGCTGAAGCTGACGAGACTGGAATTAAGTATCCACGTGTTGAAGCTCACAAGAAGAAAGATGGTCATGCACCCTCGTCGCCAACCTCGACGCCTGATCTTGTGGACTGCGTGACAAACGAAAAAATTACCCAAATAGTCGAGGCAGCAAGAGAGATTGCAAAGAAGCGGATGGTAGAGCTTGGTATAGCCGAATTATTACAGGAAAACAAATTCTGGGATAATCCACCTGCTCCTGTCCTTCCAAGCGTTGACGAGTCTGATGATGATGAACTAGATGACGAAGAACCAACGAACGACCAATGCATCCCGGAGCTTCTGCAAGAAGTACACACAACACAGGACCCGGAAAGCATTGCCTTGGAAATAAATGCAATGGTCAACGAGGGAATAATCGAGAAGGATCTTAGTGATCGTCTCACTGCAGTACACAAGTCATCATTCAAGCGACTCGCCGACAAAGAAATGAACATTTGCATTTTTGCCGAAGATAAAGCACTTTCCGAGACCAAGGGCAAAGCTTCCAAGAACAAGCACTGCCGCTTCGTTGAAGTGATACAAAATGGGAAAACGATGTTCATTAGCAAAACGACTGCTGTGTGGCTATTGCAAGAAGGAGAGAGGGTGTCTTCAGATCGGCTATTTCGCGTAAGGAGCAAACAACCATATACTTGTGATGCGCAGCCTGATAGACGCAGTGGTTCAGATGTAGTTCCAACCGTGGGCAAATCACTGAATGTGGGGGACATCTGTGTGTTTAACAGAGCACAAGGACGGTGGCAGATAGGGCGTGTATTGCAGTTTTCATTCTATTTGGAGAAAACTAACAGCGCTCAGCAGTATCGTGGGATGTCTGTTAATCTAACTGCAGATAATTTGAAGAAGATTGGAGTTCTGTGCTCGTGGTACAGTATTCTACCTGATGGAAATTCGGACACGTTCTCACTTGAGCAAGTTGAAGAAACGCACATCTTTCTCCCTATTAATTTGTACCTGTGCACTCTTTCTCATGGCTGTTTTTCAGATGTGGGCCATGCAGCAGACACAGCTGGTGAAACCAGCGTCATGCATCTCGACGAAGCAAAACTCGACCTTGCAACGGCACAGTCTCTGAAGCTTACAGAAGCTGCTCTGTCTTTCCTCAGCAATGTAACGAAGAATACTGGTGCACAAATCATGCAACCGCAGAGCGATAAGACATCTGTTGAGCCAATCATTATCGATAGTGATAAACCAGACCCTTCTCCTGTTGAAGAGTGCTGGTCTAGATGTGGTGATGTTGAGTTACACAGAAAGGACTTGCGGCACATCCTCAGTGGTAACAAACTTTCTGACCAGCATATCGATGCTTTCCAGAATCTAGCGAAGATGCAATTCCCACACATACAGTAGGTGGACTTCAGACCATCCTGTTACAGGAGAAATCACCACTGAAATGCAATAGAGTTGAAATGTTATTACAGGTACTGTAATCCATTGAACAGAAAATATATCTTGACTCATTCCTAGCTAACAGACCTTTTTTCTTCTGGCTAATGCCAGCTTAAGGTATTCTAACTAGCACTAGCAGATTTTATTCAGTACAGGGAAGGGTCCGTCTGAGTCAGGGCTCACCAGATAGTTTAGAAACAAATTTTGATGAAATGTTACTTTAAAGTGCTACTACGACCCATGACTCACTCTCTTTAGAATACAAAAGCGACACTACTCAATAGTCACTGTTTCAAATCTTATTAGAAGTGGGATTATTTTAACCGTAATTTCTAGCACCCCACTCTGCAAAATAAAATGTGTGCCCAGGCCCCTTAATGGGTTAAAATAATCAAACTTATGGTATAAATTTAGAGGTGGGATTTGGCAAAGTGAATATTTAGTGCTTAATTAGCTTTCATATTCTGAAGAGAATGAAAAAAGTTTATTCCCATTGTACTTGAAGTATAATAAAAAGATATTTTAATGAAATTGTAATAATTTCTGCATGGTTGCCTGGTTGTATGAATGTGGCACTATTCATTCTTATTTTGTTTTCTTGGTTTATATTATTATATAGGTAATCCACACACAAAAATCACACTGGGCTGCTCTTCAAATTATTGGCAGTGATATATATCTGTATGACTCAGCCTACACATCTGCATGTTCATCAACACTCGACATTATAGCACAGCTTGTGCACAGCAAAGATCACTCCATTCAAGTGAAGCTAATGAATGTTGCTAAACAAGCAGGTGCATCAGACTGCGGGCTGTACACATTGGCAACACTAACATGTTTGGCAAATGGTATTGATCCTGTTACTGTTGTATTCAACAATGAGGAACTCCGACCACACCTTGCCAAGGTTTTGGAAACACGAACCATAACACCATTTCCTGTAATGAAGCATCGCAGACCGGCCGACCGAGTGATAAAAGTAGAGAGCTGTTCAATTTATTGTTACTGCAGGTTGCCTGATACTGGTGAGGAAATGGTTTGTTGTGATGGCTGTGATGAATGGTTCCACATTTCTTGTGCATGTATTAACGAATCTGTGTCTACAGAAACTTGGTTTTGCAGGAAATGCAAGTGATAAGTTAGTCTCGAATCACATAAAACTACTATATATAAATATCTACCCTGTGAGCAGAGCCTTCTTTTCCTTATTCCTACTTTTCTTCCTCTCTCTCAGCGAAGAAATAAGGAGAAGAAGGCTCTGCTCGCAGGGTAATAAATATCCCTTTGGCTTTTGTAATTACACATTTTATATAAGACTAATTGTTACAGTTGAATGAAACAATATTATTGGTCATGTGATACACCTTATTAATATATAGAACCAATCATGACTTGTCAGCTGAATTGCTCACTTGACACAGTAAAACATTTTATTATAAAAGGCAGTGTTTTATTAATGTTTCTGCAACTGACAAAATTGATAATCTCACATGATCCTAGACAACAGTCAAAATAAATTTCATATTTCTGCACATCCATGTATTTATATTCTATATTCAATAAGGTTCTAAATCCTAATGCAATCGAGTCCGAACCGAGGTCCCAACCATAATATTTGGTATACAGTTTATACATATATAGATGTATACAGTTTATACATAGTTCAGATATAGAAACAAGTGTGTTTTTGTTCACGAAATGTCGGAGAGTGCTCGATACCAAAAGATAGAGCAAATATAGTATAGGTGGTCTTACCTCGAAATGTAGAATGCCGCAACTGCCAGTTTAATGCAGGGCGATCTTCAGCGTTTCCGTGAGGCAAGACCACCTATTCTAGATGTATACAGTTCAATATATACAATATATAACAACAGTATATGTGGAGTCATGGACATGTGAAATGAACTACCGTAGTACATCACATCCTTAAAAGTATTGCATTCTGAACAAGGACTCCAGTAATAGTTTGGTCAATATAAACAATGCCAATGAAGCAACAACAAACCATCTATATATCGAAAAAGCAAGTGGCAAATGTATAGGCACTGACTGAATACAGTGCCTATTTGTTTGGCGCTTGCTTTTTCGATTTACATATCTGTTATCAGACACTTGGAATTCCACTAACAACTTTGCCACAGTAAGAAGCCTGATTATATACAGTGGCAGTGATTTATCATTTGTTTACCAACAGTTGTGCAGAAAATATTTACATAGTCATAATGTATGTAGTGTGTTGTATATGCAGTGTAAAGCCTTGACAATTATATTCACACAAGTGATAGTTGTTAGTTGAAATTTAGTTGAAGATAGTTGAAATTTTCTGTATTTAATTAAGTGTTATTAACATAATTAAAATATGTATCATTATACTAGACTATGCTTGCATTAGATTAAATTATATTGATTATATAATTGATACCACAGTTTACCGCAACCTCGTACCCAGGGTCTTACCTCCGCTCCCCCGCCCCCGCCCACCGCTTCGGAAAGACCCTGGTACACGCTGGTCACGTGTCGTCTATCAACATTTTCGACTGTGGGAGTGTCCCCTGCGTATCAATGCTTGACCTTAGTATTTATTCTGTGGCTTGACCTCGCTGGAATAGTCGAGAAGAAATGCTCTGTATCGCGTAATAACTCTTGTTTTGTTTTTGGTATTAGATTTTGAATGAATCGTTAAACCGGTGATACGATTTTTAAAATGAAACAAGTTGTTTTGACAGCTATTGTTTTTAGTTTATAATAAATCGCTGTGTTTATTTAAGTTTACAATGAAGAAAGCTTTTGATGTTCCCAATTCGTTTAATAATCGTCAACCTGGGTGCTTAAATTATACAATATGTAGTCGATTAATCGATGTCTTATTATCATTTTTCTATTTATATAAACTCCAGTTACTCCGCAAATTTGATCTTTCGTCGCTCGATCATGAAATATGAAATTTACGCCACTACGAAAACTGTTGCCGCTCCTCCATTCGGCAAAGTATATTAAAATATCGAATAATAGTATTAATCAACGACAAATTAAACAAAAATAAACAGTACTAAAATAGTAAAATATTTGAAACCAAGATCATTCTATAATGTACAGCAAGACACTAACCATATTTATAAGGCAAAGGTGAAATGTCGAACCTTTGTTGTCATCTGTCTGCATTTCTGAATATGTCGCTGTGTTGTTACTTAAAGAAATAGTACTTTCAGTATACTTCAAGAAAGCGAGCGAGTCTTATCGATTTTTCTGCTTCTTTGCTGTCACAAACTTCTTGTCCGATAAAGAAACCCCCGTTCAAGTTAACTTGTTACAGTATCTCTTAGTTTTGAATCGTTTTAAATGCAACAACCTAATACCGCCGCTTTTCGGACTATTAATAATAACTACGTCGTATTAAATTATAGTCCCTCGCCAATTGTTTAAAATATAATAGGTACGGATATCGACTAACCTTTTTAAAATGAACTTGAAAATTGGCATTTATATCAAATATATTTATCAATTATCATGTTCGTGGATGACTGACCATAATTTTGTCGGCATGAGAATGTAAAAACAACGCAGCACAGTAAACCTCACAGTGCCATATTGAAATGGAAGAGTGTTTCAAACTTCAATATAAACAATAAAATACGTATGTGTTTCACCTGTACGTTGTTGAATACCACACGTGAAAGCTGCCGTTATATTTAAGTGAATACGTCCAGTTAAAAGCCTCGCGATTCAAATGCTTAAAACGAATATTTCCCATCAATAAAAACACATGTCGCCAGCGCTACAAAGCCAGCAAGAATATTGAACTTTGAGACTTTGGCATTCTTATTAAATTATATCTCGTTTCGGATTGTATATTCTCCAAGCCGTTGTGCACCTTTTCGTGATGTCGTGACATTTCATTCTGGCCAGTTGTTTTGCATTTTGTATAAACACTACTCCGGTCGGTAAATGGAGAAAGTTTTTGTACCACCCTACCCACACTAAATTTATTTTGTACTGCCCATATTTTGGGAAGCACGTGACCAGAGTGTACCAGGGTCTTTCCGAAGCGGTGGGCGGGGGCGGGGGAGCGGAGGTAAGACCCTGGGTACGAGGTTGAGTTTACCGTATCTTGTCATTGAAATATGTATGTATAATGTATATATACTACATTATGCTTACACTAATGTATAATCGGTTTACTTTGAAGCCATGCCCATGGCCATGGCTTTAAGGCCGGCAGCACTTTCCTTGAGATAGTAACTTCTAGTAGTAAAAATAGACATGCACTGATGCAAATGGACGTATAGGAAATGTTTGAGACAAGACGGAACTGAATAATATATCATATTACAAATTACTATAAGATCACAACGTCAGCAAACTCACCTTAGCTTTACCTTAAATTAGTTAAATATGAAGTCAAAATTGGTTTTGAGATCTCTACTTGATGTCCTTGCGTTTACTCGACGAATGCTTCCTCCGTCCTCGCTCATCGGTACACTATTGCAGACACTGAAATAATCTATTCAAGGTTAGGGACCGTTCATTATTTATGCCTCAGGTTGGCACCGAAGAGAAACTAAAAATTGGTAAAAAAATTTGTTTACCCAACCATTTTCGAGTTCTAAAATTTTTTTACCCAACCCTCACTTCATATAAAATACTAAAAATATTTAAAAAATTAAAAAAATACTAAAAAGGGTAATATAATGTTTTTTATGAAGTTAATCAAGTCTCTTAGTAACTAAATAACTCATTACCATGCATCGAAGCCCTAATTATTGCAATGTAGTGCGAATATTTACAAAGTACCTTAATTGCCAATTACATTTCATACCATTTAATGGTATGAACATCTTGCACAGAAATAATATTTCAGAAATAATATTTAATATATATTACACATATATGAAATTTTAAATTAATGATTTATCTTAAGATTTTATTAAGAAATATATTATATTAAGAAATCTATATTCTGGGTGACCTAAACTGTGATTTACTAAAATCAAATCCAGATCAATCAACTAAAAAGCTGAAATCCATATATGAACTGTATCAGTTGTCACAAATGATAAATGAAGTTACACGTATTACATTAACAACTGCCACCCTTCTTGATCACCTTGTTACAAATAAACCAGAGAACTTTTCTGATTCAGGTGTAATCCACACAGGAATTAGTGATCATAGCATGGTTTATGCAATTCGGAAAATTAATTTTTCAGTAAAACAAGATGAAAACATTGTAGAAATTAGGAACATGAAAAAATTCAATGAACAAAAATTTCTCGAAGACTTGCTTAATCAACCCTGGGATTATATCTACTTTTCCCCTGATCATCGAAATAGTTTGTGGGAATTGTGGAAGGAACTATTTTTAGAGGTCCTGGATAAACATGCACCACTTCAAAATAAAAAGATAAAATCAAGAAAGGTTCCTTGGATTACAAGTAAAATTAAAATGCTTATATTCAAGAGAGATAAATTAAAAAGAAAAGCAATAATTACAAAACAAGAATCTGATTGGCTCAATTATAAAAGAGCCAGAAACCAAACAAATATTGAAATGAGAAAAGCCAAAACAGATTATTACTCTAATAAGATTGCTAGACAAAAATATAGGCCCAAAAGATGCTTGGAGAACTATAAACAGTTTGATGGGAAAGAAAAATAAACCCACGATTTTAAATGAAGTCATTATAAATGAATCTAAACTAACTAATCCTAAAGACATTGCTGAGGGATTAAATGAGTTCTTTGCAAATGTTGGACCAAATTTGGCCAGCAATATTGATGCATCAAGCCATAGTTTTCAAGATTATACTAAAAGTTCTGAATCTGAATTCACTGAATTAAACCATTTATCATCTTTTACGAGGCATGTCCGGTAACAAAGCATGTGGCATTGACAAAATATCCAGTAAAATTCTGAAAATAGCTTCACCAGTCATTTCGTGTACACTTACATATATTTTTAATCAAAGTATTACTCTATGCTGCTTTCCAGAAGAATGGAAAGTAGCTAGAGTTCTACCTCTTTATAAGAATGGTCATCGTAATATTCCTGGTAATTACAGACCAATTTCAGTATTGCCAGCTATAAGCAAAATCATGGAACGAATCCTATATGACCAGCTGTATGAATATTTAACAATTATTAAATATAAAATATAAACAGGAGGCTGAAACTAGATAGCATCAAATCCTTGCTTCGAAAGAAGAAGATAAAAAGACAACTTTCTTGATTATTGAACAAACTAAAACTGCACTTATTCTTAGGGCGATCAGATGTAGAACTTTATAAAGTTGTAGTGTTTATATTTAATGTAGTATATAAATTCAATACTGAAGATTCAGTCTTTTAAGACGCCAGTAATTTAAACATCATATCGGAAAATGAAGGAAATGCAATCTTAGAGCCAATAGAGGTTCAAAAATTCAAATTTAGCCCCAACCTAACACGCCTTTGACCAGAAAGCTATATACTACGCACCGTTTAGAACTATTCATTATGCTGTATGAAAGTTGGTGTAAAGTGTCATTCCCAGGGGAGCTGCACCCGCCGTGGTGTAGGTACTATATAGGTCAGTGGATTAAACTTACCCAAGAAACTGTAGTGCGTCACATGCCGATATTGGATAGACAGGGGTTTTCGGAAGACTTTGTTTACTTTTCGCGACTCTGTACATGCCTTCTGTATGTTTGAAGAAACGAACAACAACATGATTTTTTTAGAACGACACACTTAGTCAATTTGAATATGTATTTATTGAATTTGTCACAAAAAAAGATATAAAAAATTAAATTAACGTAAGAAATTGTGTATAAATTGAAACATAATAAAAATTTTTTTAAACATTACAAAAATCAATTACAAATCATAACCCAACATACAATAATAAATGAGTTGCGACAGATTTCTAAAACAAAAGAACATGCACTAGTTAAAGAAAACAGTTCACTGTAATCTAACAGGTCCATTTTCTACACCGTTCATACGTTAGCATAATAATAATAATAATAATAATAATAATAATAATAATAATAGTATTAAAGGTTGTGACGGGGGAAGAAAACAGAAACTAAATTCCAATTGATATTACCAACCCCACCAGCTAAAGCCATATAGGCCATAGCTGGTACTCGTTTATTAACTGGATCAACTGAAGAGAATTAACTATAGTTACACGAAAACAAACCACATGAACTAATTGGCTATAATGCCACCCTAATGTAGTAGCCAGTCCACTGTATAACCCAGTGTAAACCAACTTTTCGACAATAACTTAAAGTGCATATATGAAGCAAATTTTTTTATTATTTTAAACGAAAGAACTCTTAAAACTGTAAAGTAACTTCTTTTGAAGATTTTTGTTTCCATGCTTAGTTGTTGAGACATTTAATTTTTTAAGCATTGCAACCATGTGACGTCATACTTGTTAATACTTCCTATTTACCTGTCGAGGGATATCCGGGTGTTTCAGGGTCACCATTCGCCACGCGAAATGCCCCTCTTTGTACCCCAGTGCACGGTAGATATTTACTGCGTGGATAGGTGTCTGCGTCAGGGACTGGGGCAAAGTCTGCAGGATCACTGTATATGATAACTCCAAGTGCACCATGGTCGTGAGCTAGCCTTACCTGTGAACATAGGGGAATGAGTATGGAGACAAGAATTAGTCGTAGAATATACCCCCAAATTACCCTAATATACCCTAAATACACCTCATTTCTCAGGGCCTCGTAAGGACGAAATCGTAAAGAGAGGGCTTAGCCCCCCAAGAAGTAATTTGATTCAATTTCTTTATGTCAAATTAATATGACATTTTTCAATTTGTGTAGGTAGGTAGGTAAGGTAGGCAGAATAATAGAGAAAAAAGAAGGAGCAAGCAAACCAAGCAGAAAAAGAGAAAATAGCTTTTATCAGAGCTGGAAAAACGAGACCATTGGTCCCATAAAATGTTTGAGGCTGGCCGGGAAAAATAGGTAGAAGATTAATTAAAAATAGAAATAGGAAAGAAGAGAATAAGGCAAAGTGAAGTTTATTTGTAAGTGCTGTTTACACGCAGAACAACTTCGTTGAAAAAAGTCTTTAAACTTGTGGGTTCAGCGTCGGCCGCGGTGTAAATATAACAACTGTGGGTGTTGGTTCCAGTGGTTAGTTTTCGTCAGCCTGAAAATGATTAGAAAACTTCTCGACGTTTCGAGCGAAGGCCCTTCGCTTGTAGTTCTACTAACTCTCCAGACGAAGGGGTTGGTTGTCCTACTAAGTTTCCAGACGAAGGGCCTTGAAACGTCGAGAAGTTTTCTATCTTCTTCAGGCTGACGAGAACCAACACCCATGCAGTTTTTATAGTTTCTTCGTTGGCTCTTGCGGTCGCAGAAAAGAAAATATATTTTTTGGCATCGCTGGCTTTTATAATTGCTACAATGTCAATATATTTACCTTATCCCCACGAAAATTTCACCATAGCGGACAATCGCGATCTTTCCTTTACAACTGACATTATGTTTTAGCAGATATTAAAAGTCTTCCGCTCTGCCATAATTCACATATATCATCTCTGTCTATGTAGTTTTTGTCTAGCAATTACAAGAGTATATAAATTGTCAAGGTTTGTACGAGTTTTAATAATTTTATGTCTATATTTGTGGGGCGACGCGTATTAAATTCATAATGAAATTCGCTGGCCTGCCAGCCTCAAAATTTACTGAGTAATGTATGTCGTGCAGTAAATTTTGGAGTTTTTGAATGGCTGTATCTTGATCAGTATTGACCCGATTAACACCAAACTTTGAGATTTTGTATAGGTCAATGGTCTCTTTCTTACAATGTATAAGTCCCGTGTTGATTATCACAATATTTAGGAACTTGTACCCAGTCCATCACGATATGAAAGTCGGCAATGCACTTTAAAAACGAGAAATTTTACAATGTATATAATTTCTTACTGTGATGTTTCCAGACGGCGAATAGGCTGCAAATGGCGGTAAAACACTTCCTTGTTTTTCTGATGCTTCGACGGCTTTCTCCGTGTGCCGTGTTGTAAATGTTACTTTATTCTCGGAATTTATCAAATTTATCACTGCGTTTCTCTTTCGAAGGATAGGACAACAGGACATTATAACGGATCAATTTCGACTCAATTCCGTATTCATTCTGCCACTTCTCTTATATATACATAGCAAGTTCGCGATTACGTAGAGAGCCAGCACTATGTGGATATTTTGTGAATTTTCTGTAAGAAAAATTGAATTAAGTCAGGGAAGCACGCGGGTGGCATATATGGTTAGCGCTGCCACTCACCGCTGATTAAGCCCATTACTGTAGGTCAAAGGGTAGGATAGTACTCGAATGAGGTGACTACTCTCTGGACTTGTTGTGTTTGATGTGAGTGGAGTTGTGGTTGGTTCTCTCTTGTGCTTCGAGGATTTTCCTCCGGGTACTCCGGTTTTCCTCCCTCACCAAAAACTAGCCCTTTCACCTTAGCTATGCTCCGTGATCAGACATAGGTCGTATGGTAGCATCCAGTGGCGCCCTAGTAAGCCTTCGACTCGACCACGTTTGAGCTGCGTCCTTCGCAATTCAGCTCTCAGCTGCCAGTAAGGATGACTAGCACCCATACCTTAACCTTGATTTTCAATCTTTGCCAGACTGTTTCTAGGGACAAATCGTTGAGCGATTGAAAGTGAATCTTAACGATTGAAAGTCAATTTTTTTTCTGGAGTAAAATTTTGAATTTTTTAGTTGACTGGTAACATTGTTGATTTCAGTCCTTTGTTTAGTTTAAAAGCAGTCTTGAAAATTGAAAAATATCTCACTCTTTCGGTCAGATTGAAAGGAAGGAAATTTTTAGTCGTTTGAGTTAAAAAAGTATACAGCAAACGTTAAACGGCGTTTTGAAGCGTTTGGAGAATTGGAATAGCTCTATTGATTCGCAAAACTTCGGTGTTTAGCGTCGACCGCGGTGTAGATAGAGGAAATCTTTGGGTTTAATTTCTCGTTGGAATCCCCTGCTTATATTTTTTCAGCCTGACGAGAAATTAAACCCAAAGGTTTCCTCTATTGATTCTCAATCCAGGGCGCCAAGCATTGCGAAAGCGAAATGCAATTTTCAGGCTCTTCGTCAGAGAGTTAGTTAGTAGCGCCTTCGCTCGAAACGTCGGAATCCTCTGTTTATATTTTAGGTAAAGGTAAAGATATAGGGGGTGCTAATCATCCTTCCTAGCAGCTGAGAACTGAATTGCGAAGGACGCAGCTCAAACGTGATCGAGTGGAAGGCGTACTTGGGCGCCACTGACTGCCACCATACAGTACGACCCATGTCTGATCACAGAGCACAGCTAACGTCGAAGGGTTAGTTTTTGACGAGGGAGGAAAACCGGAGTACTCGGAGGAAAACCCTCGAAGCGCAGGAGAGAACCAACCACAACTCTACTCTCATTAGTTTTCAAGCACATCAAGTGCAGAGAGTAGTCACTTCATTCGAATACTATCCTACCCTTTGACCTATACAGTAACGACCTTAACTCAGCGGTGAGAGGCAGCGCTAACCGCATATGCCACCCGTGCTTCCTCAGGCTGACGAGAAATTCCAAAGGTTTCTTCTATTGATTTTCAATCCAGGGCGCCAAGCTCGGCATGAATGCAATCAGCCGAGCTTGGCGCCCTGGATTGAAAATGCAATCACAAGGTGTGCATGCATGTGCTGAAACGGCGTTGCCGTCGGCATACATCACAAAACCTCGTTACCACTTTGTAGTGTTATTCAGTTTTCAAAAAGCCATGCAGTTAGCAATTGTTGACTGCACATTGAAATAAAAGAATGCATGTGATTCAAGGTAGAGCACTATATAATGTAAATTCATTTTTATTTTTTATCAAGATGGCAGCCAAAACTCAAAAGTCAGACTGCTTCTTTAAACCGCGCGTGGGGGTCCATATACGTAGTATTATACAATACATGTATCAAGAATCCCGCAAAATGCGACGTTTTACCGCACCTTCCCGCGCGAATGGACGTGTTCTCGCGTAATGTTTGATAGGAATAATAGTCTTATCAAACATCACGCGGGAACCACGTCCATTCGCGCGAGAATGTGCGGTAAAAACTTGTGAGTGAGTGTAGGATCTCGTCAGCCTGAAAAAGATAGAAAACTTCCGACGTTTCGAGCGAAGGCCCGTCGTCCTACTAACTCTCCAGACGAAGGGCCTTCGCTCGAAACGATGTAGTTGTAGCAAGTTGTAGTCGACCTGCTGTTGAGTACGAAATCTTTGACAAATCTCGTAGTCGGATAACGAGTTTGTTTTAGGAAATTAACGGTTTGTTTTTGCCTTTACTCTTTAGTAACTGAATTAGTTTTTAAAAGCGAGAATATTTAAACTTTATTTTGTTTTGTTTTGTTTTGTTTTAGACGCTTTGTTTTCAAAGAAACGGTTTACTTTGGGAAGTTTTTCTGTTTTAAGCGTTCGTTGCCGTTGGTACTCAACAGAACACCGACTACAACTTGATATCGTCAGCAGAAAGTTGGCTATACTTTTGGCGGGGAAAATCTCGTACTCGTTGTCGTACTCGTAGTCAAAAACCTGTTAGAAACCTGTTATATTGTTGCTTCTCGTGGTCAGTTGTTACTAAGATTATTCTGCAGGTATGTTTGTAACCAAGCAAAACAGAGTGTGCGGTTTTCTATTGACGCTTTACTTCTGGGTTTCCTTGCAGCAGTGATTGAACAGCAGAAATCTTTCATTTGTCAAGTTTCAAAGACAAAAGTCATGCAACTACAAGTTGCCGTAATTTTGGTAAGTTGAAACTTAACTATTTTTTTTTGTTCGTGGTATCTTTGCATGGCGATGGCTCTATTTTGTTTTCGCTTGGAAGAAACAGAAAGCCTAAAGGCCCAGACACACCGGACGCGATTCGGCAACGCGGCGCGATTTTTCAGTTTTCAAAAGTAAATAAAACCGTCTATGAAAGGAAATTTTAAAAGATATGTAGACCAAATGACTCAATATGTTGCAGCGCTACTAAATATCTAAAAAATTTAAATCAGGATCAAAGTTATCTGTCAGTGAAAATCGAAAAATCGCGTCGCGTTGCCGAATCGCGTCCGGTGTGTCTGGGCCTTAAAGCCTTAACATATTTATTTTTCAAAGATTTCGCAAAGCAAATTTTCTCTACTCCTGAATTTGAATTTCCTTTTGTTCTGCCTTAGCTTATGCTTGCAGTCTTACGCTTATGCTTGCGCTTATGTTGAAGGTTATGACAAGTCGCATGCTTCATTGCATTTCTTTACTAAGGTAACTAAGGTAACTAAGCACTTATCATATATAAGTAATTCAGTCATGTAGATTATATTCTAATGCTTAGTTACCTTTGTTCTATTCTATATGAGCACTTCCGTAAACTATATGCATAGTGTTTAGTGCATGTTCCTTTCACTTTTGCGACCGGGGTTCGATTCTTGCATTAGGTTGTTTTCTGATTATAATTTCGTTGTTTCCAGCTAGCAACCACCGCAGGTTTTCTCCGGGTACTCCGATTTCCTCCTGTAATAACACTAGACCGGGGATGGCCCTTACTGGACCTCTAGGGAGAACAGTTTAGAACTGATATAGGGCTATCCAGTATAAATACAGTTATATAGTTTAGAGTTGTTGTTTGAATTGGGTATCAGCAAGCGTTAGCCAAATTTGTCTTTCAACCGAAAGCTGTTTTGTAATGTTTTCTTTCTCTTTAATTTCTTTATTAATTCGAATACTAAAAACATTTAATTTCTAAATTTTTAAGGCCATCCTTTATATGGCAAGAAAAACTACTTCTGAAGAAGGTACTGTTACATGTCTATACTTTTTTCTTACCGAATAATAATATGTACATATATTCAACTTAGATACTGCTTTTTAATGTGGCTCCCTATAGTTTTAATACCATGAGTAATTTTGCATGTGGTCATGATTTATTGAGTTACAACTTTATTAATGTAATGTTGGAAACATAGAGTATGTATAAACCGTAATAAAAATATTAATAAATAATAACTTGAAAATTTATAAAAGATTGTACACATGGTGTTGCCATGGTAACAATGACGTTCAGATTTAGCTTCTTTTACAACATACAACAGTTGATGTTAAATATTTTAAGTTTCCTTTGGTGATTTTTTTCACGTGTCAAAACTTTTTTTTACCCAACCTTTGATTTAGTCAAAAAATATTACCCAACCAATTTCTCTTCAGTACCAGCCCCTGCAGACATAATTGATGAACGGTCCCTTATTTCGAGTTTCGATTTTTGCGTCTTCTCCAATAAATTATTTTGATATGGTGCTGGTTTTTAGTATACTTAATGTATACTAATAGCATTCATGATGCAACTTAACACTTGCCCGCCTGCCTGCCTGCGGGCCCAGGGAATATCCAGGTGCAAGTAGAATTATTTTCTTGGTTGCCCGGTCGGGCAAGTTCTTTCGCCAGGGAAAGATGGCCATCATTAAGTTATTAGGGAGCTTTAGCAGCGACTACGAGTACGACAACGAGTACGCGATTTTCCCGCCAAAAGTATAGCCAACTTTCTGCTGACTTCGGCAAGTTGTAGTCGTTGTTTTGTTTCGTACGAACGGCAACGAACGTTTAAAACAGAAGAACTTCCCAAAGTAAAACGTTTTTTGAAAAATAAAGCGTCTAAAACAAACGAAATTTCAAATATTCTCGCTTTCAAAAACCAATTCAGTAATTAAAGGCAGAAACAAACCGTTAATTTCCTAAAACAAACTCGTTATCCGACTACGAGATTTGTCAAAAATCTCGTACTCAACAGCAGATCGATTACAACTTGCCAAAGTCAGCAGAAAGTTGGCTATACTTTTGGCAGGAAAAATCTCGTTGTCGTACTCGTAGTCAAAGCTAAAACTCCCTAATATTCTAAAGTACGGTATTAACTAAGTAAAAGTTAATATAGTCATAGACCAGTTATATATTTCACTGGATAATTTGAAAAATGTGAGTGTATCAACAATGCTCAATGTAACAACCGTCAAACATTGAAATTTTTTTAAATCTATTTTTTGAATTTATTGTGTTTAAACACTAACAGGTTTTTACAACCTAATTGACAAGGCCTCCGAGGGCCTACGGTTGAACGTCCTTATATATCCGAGAAGACATTAAGTACATCTAACCATGAATTGCAGTGTTTTGAGCAAGTCGGCAGCACCTATCACATATGAAATCACATATTTAAACCGCCTGTTGGTAATTCACAAGTTTGCTGACTTATAAAATTCCCATAAAATTGTTTAAACATTGTGTAGGAATAATCCTGGCAAGTTACTTTTGACTGAATATCGTTGCTGTAGATGGCGAAAATATCACAAAACGTCCCTCCATGAGCTCTTAAAATCCGACAAATGTTTGTTATTCTCAAGCTTAGCTGTCAAAAACACTTCTATATTGAATGTACTCCTCAGTTATGTGAAATTAATGCAGTATTTATCCCGCAAACGCTCCCATTCATTGTTTTAGGTGTTTCGGGTAATCTTGCCCTGCACAGACCAAGTTTTGCGTCGAGCACATTTACTGCTGACACGACAGCCGATAAGGCTGTGGATGGTCGAATAGATACAAAAACTTTTGACATGCATTTTGCATCAGCTGGTAAGGACGTCGACCCTCTCCCATATTGGTATGTCGAGTTGTATGACTTGTATCTTGTTCAAACTGTTGAAATTATTAGCCGGAGCCATTGTTGTCTTGGTCACATGGAAAGCATCGAGGTTAGAGTTGGTAAGTATATGGATAGGTTGGTATAATTAGGGAGCTTTAGCTTTGACTACAAGTACCACAACGAGTACGATATTTTCCCGCCAAAAGTATATAGCAAACTTTCTGCAGACTTTGGCAAGTTGTAGTCGTTGTTCTGTTCAGTACGAACGGCAATGAACCTTTAAAACTAAAAAACTTCCCTAAGTATACCTTTTCTTTAAAAACAAAGCGTCTAAAACAAACGAAATTTTAAATATCGCTTTTTAAAACTAATTCAGTTACTAAAGGCAAAAACAAACCGTTAATTTCCTAAAACAAACTCGTTATCCGACTACGAGATTTGTCAAAGACCTCGTACACAACAGAACAACGACTACAACTTGCCAAAGTCAGCAGAAAGTTGGCTATACTTTTGGCGGGAAAAATCTCTTACTCGTAGTCGTACTCGTAGTCAAAGCTAAAGCTCCCTATTATTACGTCAAACGATTCAAAATTTCTCGTTTTTAGTCTGACCGAAAGAGTTTAGACGTTTTCGGGGCAGGCTACAGAAGCAGAATAACAATGAATAGTTTCTGAAACTTGAAATAGCTATGAAGATCGAGTTTTGAGAAAAAAAATTTGCGTGACCCTGTTTGTGACGTAACATGCATACCTTAAGGCTAGTATTTATTGCGGTAACTAATCTTTGCGATTTTTGGAAAATCGCAAAAATTGGTTGCCGCTGAGAATCGAACATGGTGGTATTTTGGTCAATGTAGGATGCTGTGAACCGAAGTTATGACTTCGCAAAGTCATTGGACGCAAACGTTGGATATTTGGATAAAGAGTTAAACTGCAAAACAGGGTAAGTTTTGCGAGTAGAAATTACTGCGGCAGTAACTTCGGTTCACAGCATCCTACATTGACCAAAATACCACTGTTCGATTCTCCGTTTCAAGGTCTTTTATACAGCTCTTGTTTACAATGCAATGCAAGCGATTTATCCATCTTCAAAAACATAAACAAAAACATACTTTTGAAAAACTTACCCAAAGTCCATAAATGTAGCATTTTTTAGTATTTGGAACGTTTTTCCATGGCAGATTTCTTCGCCAGCTTTAGTTCTTTCTTAAAATCGCAAAATTAAAACAGTCGCAAAATACGCAGTTTCCTAAATCGCAAAATTTAAGTGTCGCATTTAATAGTAGTAAGAATTTAGAATGATATTAAAAATCTGTCAAAACTTTTTATACATAATTTTAAAAGTTCTTTCAAAAAACTAGTACTGAAACTATTTTCAGTTTGAGTTAAGAGAGTTTACGTTCGGCGCTCTATTTACCAAAAAACTTTTACAACAATACCGCATCTTTTGATAATGAGTTTTCTTAACTTAGGAGAGTTATTGAATGGCGATAAAGGAACGACCAACCCACTGTGCGGGGAACCTGTGGACATGAGCAACATTCCCAAGTATACATTCCGTTGTGAGCTGTATGGCAGATATGTAACGATAAAGACTAACACTCCAGCTAAATATCATTTGGTTTTTCTTGAAGTCATGGTTAATAAAGAACCTACTAGTAAGTTTAGATGGAATGGTGCCCAAGCACTGACCTGTATTAATTTCCCTTGGACTGAGTCCTCAATCTACTTTTACTGGAGCTCGGTGTCCCCAAAACTGCTGACGTTTTATAGGTCCTTGCTCTCATGCGGAAATTTGCTGACCAGAAATAAAAGGCTCGCAAAACTCATGATTGCCATGAAAACGTGAAATTATATAATATATATGACTTAAAGATGACAAGTGTCTTCTCGTTACGACTTTATAGTTCATAAAAATACCATAAATTTGCTCGAAATTCTTCACAACATGCAACACGAAATATTACAAAATATATAATTCGCCCACAAACAACAAAGGTTGGTACGCAGTAATTTTCATCGACGCGAAAGGAAAAGTGCGGACACATTTTGACCCCGAGCACTTTGTCCAGGTGATTTAATATAGGTCAGTGTGCCCTAGCCTCATTAGGCTAGTAAAGTGCTCATAAAGTGCTCATTTAATGCTCATAAACCCAAAATGGGTTTTGGAGGAATAGAGCATAAAAAATTAGTTAATAAGTTTTATTTCTGTTTTCGATTTAGACTTTTAGTTTCGGAGATATAACGGCTCAAAATGACTGTTTGTGAAAAAAGTTGCGCCTACGGGGGGACTGGATCCTAGGAATATAATTTCACCTTTCTATAAAAATGGTATCTTACAGATATAGATATTAATGTTGCTGTTTGTTTTGCTAGAGCACAAATTAAAGACGGCATTATGCGCGTAAGTAAACTCTCAAGACGTCAGTGTTTCACACTATAATTTCTTCTTCTTGTAGCTCAATCTCGTACCCAGAGCCTGCGATCCTTTTGGTCATTACCAAGGATCAGAGGCTCTGGGAAACTCCGATGAAACTTGTCATCTGATTGGTTAGTTTAAAAACAGTAAAATTTCAAATAATGTGCACGTTGCTAACTTGTTTAATCGATTTCTCGACGTTTTGTAACACATAATTATACACGATAGACCCAAAATACAATTGAACACATGAAATAATTAAAAACAGCAAAAAGTTAGAACTATTATATAGTTTATACAAGTTAGAACTATTATTATTCTCCTGCTTCGTCACCAAACAAACGTCCATCGTCTGACTCGTCTCGTAATTCTTCGCAGTTCCGTCTCTGCAGAACTTTAAAATTATATTAGAGAATACAAGGTCAAAATACAAGGCCAAAATTACTGACAGAAAGTACAATTCCTTACCTGAGCGGCTGAGCCGATCACTTCCGAGTGCCGACGGCGACGCGGACATATAAAACACTCTCGTTAAATCGCCCAGTTGACGATTTAGAGAAAAGCTAAGAAAGACCATTTGTATTGTAGCGCTTTGTCAAGAGCTTTGTAAAACATACTGGGCCATTCTTTATCGGTAAACAAATATTTTCCTTGGACTTCGAACAAGCTAAAGATCGTCGATGACAGTAACAAATTATAGGGAACTGGGAACCAGAGGACTGGGAACAAAAACCCAATTTTGGGGTCTTTTTCATCGGAGTTTCCCAGAGTCTCCGTTCCTTGGTAATGACCAAAAGGATCGCAGGCTCTGGGTACGAGATTGCTTGTAGCTATGATGGGTTCCTGGGATCCAGGCCTCTAGGTGGCGGAAGTTTTTATTGAACCGTTATATCTCCGAAACTAAAAATCTAAATAAAAAATGGAGATAGAACTTATTAACTAACTTTTTATGCTCTATTCGAATCCTCCAAAACCCATTTTGGGTTTATAAGCACTTTAAACCAATAATATTTATAATCTACTAAAGTCACGTTGTTCAGACTTTAGGTTCATATCACGGGCATACATATACACAATTATTAAAAAAAGGGCAGAACTGCTTCGCTCAAACATTAGGGAGCTTTAGCTTTGACTACGACTGAGTGCGACTATATACAAGTACGAGATTTTTCCCGCCCAAAATATTGCCAACTTTCTGCTGACTTTGGCAAGTTGTAGTCGACCTGCTGCTGAGTACGAAATCTTTGACAAATCTCGTAGTCGGATAACGAGTTTGTTTTAGGAAATTAACGGTTTGTTTTTGCCTTTAGTAACTGAATTCGTTTTTAAAAGCGAGAATATTTAAACTTTCGTTTGTTTTAGACGCTTTGTTTTCAAAGAAAAGGTTTATTTAGGGAAGTTTTTCTGTTTTAAACGTTCGTTGCCGTTCGTACGAAACAACACAAAGACTACAACTTGCTAACGTCATCAGAAAATTGGCTATACTTTTGGCGGGAAAAATCTCGTACTCGTAGTCGTACTCGTAGTCGCTGCTAAAGCTCCCTAATGTTGAAGCGTAAACACGATCTGACAGGTTAACTTATACATGGGCAACGAGAGAGAAAATGTTGGTGCAATGTATGTAAATTGTATTAAATCTGATTTACACATATTGCGCCAACACCCATATCTCTCTTCCCTGTGTCATTCGACTTCGAACATTAGGGAGCATATTTTCTGCATTTCATTCTGTGATATAAACCTAAAATCTGAACAAACGCAAAACCTGCATGGGCTCAAATTTCATATTAAGTTTCAAAAATTTGAAAGGACATTGGCATTAGACGTTTCAAAAAATAGGTTCACAATCTCGTTACCGGGCTTATTTTCGCGCAAAATGCTTTGATGATTTGGCAGTATTCCGCGTTACGCGCGCTTTCAAAGGGCCGTGCGTTCTATGGGTACCATTGGTATTCCGCGTTACCGCAACTCCCTCGCAAAAAAGGCCTTTCCCTAAATCATAGTTCACTATACAGTGTGTCCCAAAAAAACCCGGAACCATTTAAGAAATTAATTATGTATTATTTTCAAAACAGCAAGGAATTTGAAAAGAATACTTAATTACTTTCTTAAATGGGTTCCGTTTTTTTGGGGGGACACACTGTATATATCACAGTTAAACAAACATGGTTTAAAAGAGGGACAAAAGTCATTGTTTTTGTTCACATTCACAAAAATTTGTCCATTTTCAC
This sequence comes from Paragorgia papillata, assembly GCA_035771165.1. Classification (NCBI taxonomy): domain Eukaryota; kingdom Metazoa; phylum Cnidaria; class Anthozoa; order Scleralcyonacea; family Coralliidae; genus Paragorgia; species Paragorgia papillata. The sequence goes on from JAWNZC010000005.1 coordinate 149,971, forward strand.
GGTCAGTGAACATATTTTTTGCCATAATGAGCGATCATCCAATAGCAACCTTAGGCTTCAATCGCTCAACCGTAATTTTGAAATATTTATAAGCGCAAGACCGAAAAGATTTATGCACCTTCAGATCCTAAGTTCGATTGTTAGACATTTTGAAGTTCACCTGCCTTCCTAACCATGATAATTTTTATTAAAAAACATGGGGTCCAGTGTAGATAGTCTCTAGGAGGAATAGGCTGGAGTGTGTGTGTTAAAACTACCGAAAAAAGATTAAGACAACTCCGACATTTCGAGCTAAGCCCCTTCGTCAGTAAGTTAGTGGCGGGCAAGTTATTAAATATGCCTATAAATGTAACTCATTAAGCCTAAATATGCGCCCAAATACGCCCTACTTTGTTATTTTACTCTGTCTAACGCCAGACGATTTTACTTTGTCTAACGCCAGAAGATTTTACTCGTCAAGGGGAAAGTGTTGGGCGTTAATGGTTAACCAGACTATCTGCCCATGACTCTTGTTAACCCATTAAGCTGCAATGCGCCCCAATGCGCTTTACTTTATCATTTTACTCTGTCTAACGCCAGACGATTTTATTCTGTCTAACGCCAGATAATTTTACTCGTCAAGGGGAAATTGTTGGGCGTTAATGGTTCACCAGACTATCTGCCCATGACTCTTGTTAACCCATTAAGCTGCAATGCGCCCCAATGCGCCTTACTTTATCATTTTACTCTGTCTAACGCCAGACGATTTTATTCTGTCTAACGCCAGATAATTTTACTCTGTCTAACGCCAGAAGATTTTACTCGTCAAGGGGAAAGTGTTGGGCGTTAATGGTTAACCAGACTATCTGCCCATGTATCTTGTTAACCCATTAAGTTGCAGTGCGCCCCAATGCGTCCTACTTCATCATTTTACTCTGCCTAACGCCAGATAATTTTACTCTGTCTAACGCCAGGAGATTTTACTCGTCAAGGGAGAAATTGTTGGGCGTTAATGGTTCACCAGACTATCTGCCCATGACTCTTGTTAACCCATTAAGCTGCAATGCGCCCCAATGCGCCTTACTTTATCATTTTACTCTGTCTAACGCCAGACGATTTTATTCTGTCTAACGCCAGATAATTTTACTCTGTCTAACGCCAGGAGATTTTACTCGTCAAGGGGAAATTGTTGGGCGTTAATGGTTCACCAGACTATCTGCCCATGACTCTTGTTAACCCATTAAGTTGCAATGCGCCCCAATGCGCCTTACTTTATCATTTTACTCTGTCTAACGCAGGCGATTTTATTCTGTCTAACGCCAGAAGATTTTACTCGCCAAGGGGAAAGTGTTGGGCGTTAATGGTTACCCAGACTATTTGCCCATGACTCTTGTTAACCCATTAAGCTGCAATGCGCCCCAATGCGCCCTACTTTATTATTACATTCTGTCTAACGCCAGACGATTTTATTCGTCAAAGGGAGACTCTTGCGCGTTAATGAGTTAATAGCCAGAGGTTCAAATGTCTGTTTGTTTTTGTTTGTCTCTAGCAAATGTTGCATTTGGAAAGCCGACACATCATTCCAGTAAATTCTCGAGTGGCACTGAGTCTGCACACGTAATCGATGGTATACTGAATACTTATAGATTTGTTACCAAAGTTGGTATACTACCACACTGGTTAATGATTGATTTGGAAAAAAGTAAGAAAGTCGTGAAAATTTTCGTCCTACCAAAACGAAATCGGAAGCAAAACTTGAATAAAATTATCATGACCATAGGTAAGTTCGCACATTATGGACGTTTCCCAAGGTAGCTTCATGCACTCGTTACTAGCTTTATTTTTTTTGCGTAATTTATGTTTTGGTGTTGGTGGCACAGTGGTTAGGGCATGTGCCTTTCACGTTGCGACCGGGTTCGATTCAATATGCAATTTTCTCATAACTTTGCAGGGGCGTAACTGCTGGCGGGGGGGGGGGGGGTTGGGGGTGTGCCCCCCTCCCCCAATGACTGAAAAAGGCAATTTTGTCGGGCAAACTTTAGCAAATACTCCGTGCTTCGTCGGGCAAAAAAGTCTTACTCTTAGTAATGCGTCTCGTAGTACAATCCATTATCACTAAATTAAATCACTTTGATATGTATTGTATGTTCGATTTGTACAAAATATACTATATAAATATTGGGCCATAGTGTAAATATTTACATAGGTGACCGAACCGGGGGGACCTAAAGCTCGCCCCCCCGGCCCCCAACCTTAAAAAAGTAGAAAAGGGGGGGCTACGCTCCTCCAAAGGTAAGGGTTATGATATACTGAATATTCATTATTCTCCGTTACATGGCATGAAACAGTTGTTGTGGGTGGTTAAGATTTTGAAACGTTGAGGTTTCTGCATGTAAAATCTTCCTCAGAACGCAGGAAATGCCATTTCAGAGACTCTAAATTTCAAAATTGTCTGGGGTAGCATGCCCCCGGACTCCCCTACCACACAATAAGATATTGCCATGAATATTTGGCTAGTATGTTTAAAAAGGGCGGGGCATCGTTAACTGACCACGCCTTTTTGTCGGGCAAAACGAGTCCGCACCCCCCAATGCTTTGACCCAAGTTACGCCCCTGTAACTTTAACATCGCTTATGAGAAGAGTGCTTCCAGTTTCACTTTACCAAACACCGCAGGATTTCTCCGTGTTCTCAGATTTCCTCCTGTAGTAACACTGAACCAATAAGGGATGACCCTTACTGGACCTCTTGGAAGAACAGTTTAGACAGAACTGATAGAGGTATCCAGTATAAACGAAGTTAGTTGTGAACTTATCTTCAGAAACGTCATGAAAGCCACTAAAGCCCATAATTATAGCATTAATAACCAATAAGACAATCAGAATTACATATTAAACAACTTTAACAACATTTTATAGGTTCCTTCCAGCTATTTATGTAGCCGGGCTGACGTTTAATTAGTTGATATCGATGCAATTATTGCGATGCTTTGCCGTATTGAAAAAAACAAATACATCATTTAAAAGCTGAAGACCTCTTTAGTCGATAAACTGAACTAACTTTATTTATTATATAGCATGCTATCGGATATGAGCTTTTGCGTAATCTGATTGGTTCCCTACTACCAGGCTATCAGCTCATATCCTACTAGTAGAGGAAAAACAAGATGGCGGCATGTTTTTTTAAACTGCCGAAAAGGGTTGAAATTGACGGACTTTTATACAGAAAAACATCAACACCCTCAATCCAATGTATAAAAAAACAACATTGTGTAAAAATACATTAACAAATACACAATTTAGCATGTTAAATGGTAAAATTCACCTAAAAATTACGTATTTTTTCTTCAAAAACCCGACTAAATTAACGGGTTGATATTAATGTGTTGCCAAACAAAGAAACTCACGGTTAAAATCAAGCTTACAACACACATTTCGTAGGAGATCACCAGTAAAGAGACTTTTTAATTTAGATAAGCATTTAGCGTAGTAAAAAGCATGTTCTTTTTCCAAAACAAACAACCAACTAAGTAATTTAGTTTCACTGCCGAAGGTGTTTCAGTTTCATTGTTGCATGAAATCAAAACCTTTTTCACGACAGCAACGCTAATATAAACAACTGACCCACCTTTTGACTTCATAAAGGTACCTTTTAATCTTTTTTGTTGATCTGCTTAACACATTTTTTGCCTCTCGAGCAACATTTATATGAGCTATGAGCTCATATACGACTCGAGCTCATGGTATAACTGTTAATTATACTGGATAGCTCTATCAGTTCTTAATTTATTATTGAGTCGGTTTTCTTTGTTCTTCCGAGGTCTTTATATCGCATAAAGACCTTGAATAATAATTAGATACGAAATGAAGAAAAAAACAAGGAAAATCTTTGTCCAAGGTGGAAAAAATAGACAAAACTTTGTTGGAAACCTCCTCAATAATAAATTAAGTCAGATAAATCCCTCGAACGTCGGGATGTATGCGATATAAAGCCCTCGGACGCTGCGCGTCCTCGGGTCTTTATATAGCATACATCCCTCGTTCTCGGGATTTATCTATTACTTAACTGTTGTCCCTAGCGGTGCAGCTGGGGCCATCCCTTATTGGTCCAGTGTTACTACAGGAGGAAAAGGAGGAAACCGGAGTACCCGGAGAAAACCTGCTGTGTTTGGTAGAGTCGATCTGAAAGCACTCTTCTTACATGCGACTGAGGCGAAATTATAATGAGATAACTGCATACTTTAGGAATCCAACCCCGGTCGCAGAGTTAAAGGGCACATGCACTATAGATCACTGTGCCACCAACACCCTATCCCTAAAAAATTACCTGTATGATATAAAATAAGGTTGAAAGTATGATAATAAACTGAAATTTAAACGGTCTTCAAATGCAATGCATGATCAATTCTCTACGATTGCGTAGCATAAGGAGAGAATGCTTTTTGAATTTATTTAAATTCAAATGAATTTATTAAATTTGCCACTTAACGTGTGGCAGGCGAGAGAAACAGAACTTTCGTCCCAATTGACACCAAACTCCTATGTGTAGACAACTAAGGGGGCGATTACATGGCCCGGTTAACCGGGCTAGCCCGCTTTATATATAAAACACATGTTGTTTTAACATTTCGATTACATGGCAAGCGGACTAGCCCGGTTTGCCGGGATCCCGGTTGTCGCAACCGAGCTAGCCCGGTTAACCGGGATGAAAATGTCCATGTAATCGTTTTCATCCCGGCAAACCGGGCTGAAAAACTGTTGATCTCGCTTCGATACGCGTTCCTTTGCTTGACTGTGTGAATAAATAGTGCTGAAAGGAACTGAAATAGAACATCAACGTTGTTTGTGTGTTTCGTGATCAAAAAAAGATTTAATAAATTAATTAGTCTTTGTGAAGACGCTTTCCTGGGTTAGCTAAGACTTTAACAATCTTTTTATTAACGATGGGCTTACAAAATAAATAATAGACTAAAAAAAATTAGTGTAAAACTGAAGTAAAACTAACGTAACTTTGCCCTTATTTACTTGATAATTGCGAATTTCGGCCTGAAATCATCCCGTCTTACCGGGCTAGCCCGCTCCGTGTAATCGTTTCGTAAACTCATCCCGGTTAACCGGGCCAGCCCGGTCCATGTAATCGCCCCCTAAGACCTAGGTGTTTTTTGTACGATTATTAAAATATTTGTATTAGAATATGCTAATGATTATGATAATGATAATGAATCGAACAGTATAAAAGTCGTGTGCTCGAAGAAAGTCGTCTTCTCGGACGTTACACGACACAAAGTTTTGTTGTTGTTGTTGTTGTTGTTGTTGTTGTTGTTGTTGTTGTTGTTGTTGTTGTTGTTGTTGTTGTTGACTTGTTGTTCATGAGAGTTTCAAGTCCTGTCGGGGGACACTACAACACCTTGGCCCGACCCAGGTTTCCTTACAGGGTAAGGTTTTTCCTGGCCTCCCAATGTTGTAGTCTGTTAGTAGCATCGGCTACCTTTTAGATATAATACGCCTTTTCGGGGTTCGCGACGCCATCTTGAATGCATTGTTTTCACTATTGTGTTTGCCCCACTTGCAAATTTACCTATAGGGAATTCCAATGTTTTCACTATTGGGTTTGCCTCACTTGGCAAGATGGCGTCGCGAACCCCGAATTTACATGAATCCGGATTGACTTTCAATCCGGATTGAACTCATTCCGCTTCTGATCAAATCCCTTTATCTGTTTACATGAATCCGGATTGAGATTAGCTCATTCCGGATTGAGTTCATTCCGGATTGAGTTCAATCCGGTTCTCATTCCGGATTGAAATCTCATTCCGGATTGAAATTTCGTTCCGGAATCATGTAAAGGCGGTGCGAGTTTCATTCTGGAATGAAAAACGTGACAGAGAGGACTAGAACAAACAATGCATGCGTGTTTTCAAATATTTACGGATTTCAAATTTCAGGCGGATTTCAATCCAGAAACCCAATTCCCATGTAAACACGGATTGACTTCGCTTTTCATTCCGGATTGAAACTCAATCCAGATTCATGTAAACGGCCCCTTAGATTTGTAAAACTACTTAAGTTACTACCAAGTTATTGATCAGTTTGTAGTGGTGAGTCAGTAAATGTAGCGCACCACACAAGGCATCAAACTCCATTTGTGCGTACTGTATTCATTTAAATAGTTGTTATTAGTATAGAATCATTTATCTTGCATAGGGGATGATTCGACTGACAATGGCAAACACAATGGAAGGATCGGCGGAATTCATGACTTCTCCAAAACAAGCTACTCGTCAGTATACCTGAAGCCTCGGGGGACGGGTCGTTATTTTTACTTTGAGTCCCTGGTCCCTGAAGCCATCTGTCTTCATGAAATAGAAATATATTCAGAGTCAATGTGTAAGTGAATTTTAATACTATAATAGGGGTCATTTATAACTAATACCATGACAGGGAAATTAGTGATTAAATGTTCCCGAAAGCCGAGGGAGGTTTGTGGAATTCCACAAACCTCCCGAGGCCGAGGGGACATTTAATCACTAATTTCCCGACATGTCATGGTATTAGTTTGTAATACCATGATCACCGAGGTAATATAATTTTTATTGTTTAAAACTCATTTGGCCTTCGTGTGGTTGGAAAACAAGCTCGGTGACCCCCAATTTTTTTTCATGCATGTTTTTTCTTAGTACATAAACTATCAATAAGCAAAATATAAAAGCAAAAATGTCGTTTTCTTCGATAAAAATTTTTTTTTAAATTTTTTGTTATTTTTGGTATAATAAAAGATTTTTTAAGTACAAAACAGCGTGCAAAATTTGAACATAGGTCACCGGACAAATTACTTAAATATAGCGCGTTTTTAGAAAAACGGATTTTTTGACGTGAGCAACTCGCCACGTCAGGTCATTTTAGAAGTTTTTTTGTTAATATTCCCGAAATCACGAATGGTCACGCAAGTTTGTTCATATGGCGCGAAGTTTTTTTCGCGATTCTTGCAAAGAGATTTTGTGAGAATTTACTATATCGAGCCACCTTAATCTGAAAATGGATTTCTATTCAACAATTAGTCCCAGTCCTCTTCCATGTTACCATATCATCTGGAGCTGCAGGAACCGAATTTAAAAAATACGTTTCTTTTTGTCAACTTTTACAGCTCACATAACGTTGCGTTCAAATGGACTTGGTACACACAGACGTACATTTTACGAGGGGCATGTTGCTGTTCTTCACTGCGAGGCTCGGGGTTATCCAACACCTCACGTAGCCTGGCTGAGCGATGGTGTAGTGATAAAGAATAAAACGACATCTCTCGAGTGGACGGTAAATGATACCAAAGGATCCAGTAAAACGTACGGGTGTTACGCAACAAATGTTCATGGCAAAGACTACTATTCTATTACCGTAACCGTTGCAGGTACGCACCATTGTCTAATACCGTGTTACCCCGGAACATCAGTACCGGAACATAAACCCCAGAATATCAGCCCCCGGAACATACTCCCCTGGAACATCAGACCCTGGATATAAGTTCCCGGAACATAACCCCTAGGAACATCAGCCTCCGGATATTAGCCCCCGGAACATGACCCGCCAGAATAAAGGCCCAGAATAAAGGCCCCCATAAGCCCCAGATTATCTAGCGATGGTGTGGTGTTACAGAAGAGAACGTCCCCGGAATATAAGCCCCCGGAGTATAGGCCCCTGGTGTATAAGCCCTTAGGATTGACGCCCCGTGATATAAGCTCGCCAATTCAGAAACACTTTAACATCTTTAAGAAAGAGTCGTAAAAAGTGAATGACTACAGATCATTTTTTGACCTTAATGGGAAATGTTTGAATATATTTGTACATATGGGGTTATGAGTTAGTTATGGTGATTTGAAAGACCGAAAAGTGTGTTGAAAAACGAGGCACTTGCCGAGTTTTTTAACATACTTTGAGGTGTTTTTTTAAATCATTATAAAGGTAAACGACTTCGAGTGTATGATATACCTTCTCAAACAAACTAGTATTTAATAAGAAATTCAACGCGAAAATTGAGTTAATTATTGGTCGTTTATTACCGTGGTATCAAGACAACTATACCGTTCTTTGTGTTTTGCTCATGAATTATTAATTCTTTTAAGAAATAAAGAATAGTAAATCGATATAAAACCATTGTATGTAACATTTTATTGATTATGAAGATTATGAAGTACTTTTTTTAAGTTTCTTTTTGTCTAAAATCTTCCAATACAACTTAATTCAGGTCGTTATGACATGTGTATACAACCGGAAGTGATCAGGGATCCTACTAGAGACAGATTTTGGAAAGAAGATTCTTCAGTCGCTCCTAAATCAGATGCTACTACCTTTGATCAAAATAAAATGTACACATTTTTCAACCCACAGAGCAGTGCGTATATGAAGGTAATAGGATAGTTTGTGTTTACATTTTTTATCCTTTTTCATCCAATTTCATATTAACTTTTTACTACATTGCATTTATCATGTCACTCCTTCAATGTTTCTTCTTGCCCCCTCTAACTGATTATTTATTTTCATTCTTTTTTCCTTTCATTCTTATATTTTTAACCACCCTTCGTGGGACAGTGGTTAATGCATGTGCCTTTCACCTGTGCGACGGGGTTTGATTCCTGCAATGTGCAGTTGTCTGATTATAATTTCACCTCAGTCGCATATGAGAAGAATGCTTCCAGTTTGACTCTACAAAACACTGCGGTTTTCTCCGGGTGGTCCAGTGTTACTACAGGGGGAAATCAGACTAATTAACAGTTATACCATGAGCTCGAGTCGTATATGAGCTCATAGCCAACGAGGCACTTCGCCGAGTTGGCTATTAGTTCGTATACGACGAGAGCGAATGGTATAACTGTTTTATTATATAGCCAAGCACTATACAAGAGACAAAATTACAGCGAAATGTTTCAAACGACAAATTTCCGGCATAGGCAACTAATACTTCCGCCATGCGTAATGATACATTCACATAGAGTTTCTCGCTGAGCTGTTCGGCAAACAACTTCGAAATGTTGCATAAATGTTGCTCGAGAGGCAAAAAATGTGTTAAGCAGATCAACAAAAGAGATTAAAAGGTACCTTTATGAAGTCAAAAGGTGGGTCAGTTGTTTATATTAGCGTTGCTGTCGTGAAAAAGGTTTTGATTTCATGCAAAAATGAAACTGAAACACCTTCGGCAGTGAAACTAAATAACTTAGTTGGTTGTTTTTGAAAAAGAACATGCTTTTTACTACTCCAAATGCTTATCTAAATAAAAAAAAATCTCTTTACTGGTGATCTCCTACGAAATGTGTGTTGATTTTAACCGTGAGTTTCTTTGTTTGGCAACAAATTAATATCAACCCGCTAATTTAGTCGTGTTTTTGAAGTAAAAAGACGTAATTTTTAGGTGAAGTTTACCATTTGACATGCTAAATTGTGTATTTTTTAATGTATTTTTACACAATGTTGTTTTTTTATACATTGGTTTGAGGGTGTTGATGTTTTTCTGTATAAAAATCCGTCAATTTCAACTCTTTTCGGCAGTTTAAAAAAACATGCCGCCATCTTGTTTTTCCTCTACTAGTAGGATATGAGCTGATAGCCTGGTAGTAGGGAACCAATCAGATTACGCAAAAGCTCATATCCGATAGCATGCTATATAATAATAAGGGATGGCCCTAACTCAACCTTCAAGGATAACAGTTTAGACTGATAGAGGTATCCAGTATAAATAAAGTTAGTTCAGTTTTAGTTTAGTTCAGTTCTCTTCTTTTTTCTTTTCTATCGTTTTTCCTTCTATTACTTTTGTTGAAATTAATTTCGGGAGCCAAAAAAGCCCATAACCCTTCTTCGAAACGGTGTATGCTTTCATGAAAAACAATTTTTGTAATTGATGAAATTGCTGACTAAAATTTCCATATTAACATCCTCAATTTTAAATTCAGCGATTTCTACCCTTAAACTTGCAATCCTAATCCTAACCCTAACCCTATTTCTAACCCTATTCCTAACTGTAATCCTAATCCTAACCCTAATCCTAACCCTAATCCTAGTGATGTCATTTCGGGATAGTAATATGGAAAGTCGCCCATAAATTTTATATCTCGTTCATTCTTTTTTCTTTCAAAACCTTGTATCTATTTTTTTACTTGCAGCTTGCCACGTCATGCCCGCCTCCTTCCTCGTGTGGCACAGGTGCCCCTGGCTGGCTTCATGGTAAGCATCCTAAACCAGAGGACGGCATTGTAAGAAGAAAAGTGTGTTTCCATTACAATGGAGATTGTTGTTATAAAGCTTTGTATATCAGCATCATCAACTGCCCGGGAGTGTTTGTTTATGGTCTGGTGAATACAGTACAGTTCGACTTTCCCGCGAGATATTGCTTCGAAAATGATAAAAACTGTAAGTTTAAGGGTTTTGGAAAGTATTTTAAATTTCTATTTAAAATATGACACGCCGGTGGCGCAGTCGTCAGAGCAAGCGCCTTTCACCTCTGAGATCGTCAGGCCTCAATTGTCGCTCCGAACTCCATTCATGTGGAAAGAGTTATTCAGCGCTCTGCGGAAAGTAGTGGGTTTTCTCCAAAAATGGTGGATCATGAAGCTATTCTTGGGCGTCAGTTTCAGTCCCCTTACTCCCCTTCACGCGCGGTTTTGATCATAGATATAGGGGACCGCGCGTGTAGGGAACTGAAACTGACGCCCAAGAAAGCTCCACGATCCACCATTTATGGCTTCACTTTTTGAGCTGGAATTAGCCTTCCATGTATATATAGTTCAGTGGCCCCAATAGGGTTTTTGTATACCCGCCATCTTTGGCTTCACTTGCAGCACCCTAGATATTACTCCAGGTATGTATTGAGCTCACTGACTTGACCGGGCTTAAAGTCAATTTCCTCATGAAATTAATAATGAGTATAATTTTCATTCTTTTCAGACGAGGCCTTCGCGCCATTCAGATCCGTACCTTTGTTATTCGCTGCCGTTGGTGGAACAGATACTGCTTTGGCAAGCCATGTCACTGCAATGGATCATGGGATAGAGGATGCGTCACATTGTTTAATCGTATGCATGATGAAGAAATGCCGCTCTTTTAATTTCGCGAAATTGGAAAAAATTTGCGAAGTGAATGACGTCACGAAAGACGAATATCCGCGCGATTTGACGGCGAAGTCTGGGTTCCAGTATTATCATCCGATGAAACAACCTGTGGTTGTTAATAAGGGATATAATTAGGTTGGTTTTGAGGTAGTCTGAATAGTCCTTTTTTGTCTGAGAGAAATAATTTATTATTTATCAATTTACTTTGTTCCCACGAGGGACTTTTATTAAATTAAATTAAATTTGGTCTTGCGTTAGACAGAGTTAAATACAAAAGTCAGCATAAGTCATATATATGATAGGTATGGACGGTTAAGAGTTAATTTTAATTAAACGGCTAAGCCAAGCAAAAATTTTAAAGCTTTTTTTATAACCTTGTTTCCTTGTGTTCGAAACAAAACATTTTTGCACCCTGTATAATTGTATCAGTCAAAAAAGGAATTGAACATGCCTAATAACATTTAACATAACACGACAATGAAAGTTATAAATTTATAAATATTGTAAATGTAAATAGATGCTGTATATAAAGTCCATAAAAGTTTGTAGCTGTATATAAAGTCCATAAACGTTTGGCAACAGTGCTAGTTTTTGACCTTAAAAGTACAGAAAACGCACTTTTTTAAACTAAAAGAAATTGTTCAAGCTTTTAGAAATTTGTGCCATACTCCATACTTCTGATACAAAAACACCCCGCACTGCTTATTTGTGTCAATAACGATTAAATATATATATATATATATATATATATATATACTAAAAATACATAAAGGCAACAACCCCTCGCCCGCTTTTAAGACGTTAAATATACATAAATATCCCCCCCCCCCCGATTAAAATAAGCACCTGATCTGTTTTTGTGTACAAATATAAACCCCTGCCCTCCTGGCCTCCTTTACATCCTGTTTTATCACTTTTATGAATGAAACAGCCTGAAAGCTATAGGTATAAGAGAGGAAAAACTATCCAGGGAAGAACTATAAAGCAAAGTTTCACTCGAACCATGGAAAAAACGCCTGAGAAAATGTATATTATTTGACAAGATTTTTGCTGTTTTAACTGAGTTTAATACTGAAAAGGTTTTGGATATATACCGACTCTAATCAGCTAAAGAAAGCTGGTAAGTTAAATACGAATCACTGCTTACCGATAAATTTTCTTTTGGCTCTTCTCAGATGCTGCAAACACTGCCATACGGGCTACGGCGTTTGGTTTCCGTGGTTTTCTCGTTCGGTTCTTAGCAAAAAGCAATCAATTCTCTTCAAAATGTGAAAAACTGTTTGTGTTGATGTTCCTTTCAATTCACTGTTCTCTCTCGAGCCAAGATATATCAGTGCATAAGTCTTTTGCTAGCTTTGAACAGACACGAAGAAACACCTTTTTTTTTCAGTCACATTTGGCGGCATCTTTTCCGATCTTTATCGCAATTTTTCATGCTTTTTCAATGGTTTCTAGTCGTGTTTAATATTGTTTGGTTCATCCCACTGCAACATCTCTTCTTAGCTTTCCTTTTTCGGTCATTTGTAAACCAATTTTTCTGACAAAGATTTTGTTTCGCTTGAGCCGCGAAAGTTGGCGATTTGATGTATATATATATATATATATATATTTATTTATACAATAATTTGAATAGTACGTGCGTTTTTATTGGTCGATAGCCATGATCTATAAAAGGACAGATGCACAGATTACGTCACTGACGTGGTCTGATTTCTCTAAACCAATCACGGATCTCACTGCAACATCACGAGCCAATGACGTTGCTTGATTTGTATAGATCATGGATCACGTCAGATGAAGTGATTTACCTTTTTCAATGCCCTTTTTTTTTGTTCTTACCACGTTGTGACGTCATCTGTGCATCTATAATTGAACAGACAACGGCAAAATGGAATCTATTTGTTAAATATATATATATATATATACATATATATATACATACATACATACATACATACATACATACATATATATATAAACATCTCGCAGAATTTCTATCCCACTCGTGTGTAATTTCGTGTGTAAGTGGACTCCACGCGTGTCGAGATTAGCACCCTCGCGCGGGCTCCGGGCTCGGGGATAAATGCACCAACTGCCAAAGTTAAAAAGGCTGGAAATGATGTCGAGTATTTCGCGATTGAAAGGCATTGAAATTGAATTAAAATTTTCACACAGGACATGCTATGGCGGTCTATAAAACATACAGAAGCTAAAAAAACTACTATACATGACTTTATAGGTTTCATAATGTAGATTTTCGAAATTCTGTGACATTGCATGAAATCTTTCTATACTCATACTGCTATAAATTATAATTATAGCCAGTTCCCCTTATAATATTAAAACTTTCTTGTTCAGCATTGGCTGCGATATAGATATTAAAGGAAACCTTTAATCAGCCTGAAAAATATGAGAAGAGGATTCCGACGTTTCAAGTGAAGGCCCTAAATTGTCAGAGAGTTAGTGACGACACTACGTCAGAGAGTTAGTGACGACACTACGTCAGAGAGTTAGTGACGACACTACGTCAGAGAGTTAGTGACGACACTACGTCAGAGAGTTAGTGACGACACTACAGCTAACTCTCCGACAAAGGGCCTTTGCTTAACACGTCAGAATCATCTTATCATATTTTTTAGGCTGATGAGAAATTAAACCCAAAGGTTTCCTTATAATATTTAGTTTACTGAATACAACAACCAGTCAGAATGTTTTTCAAATGTGCAATTGCAAAATAACAAAATACTGCCAAGTTTCATGATAACTGTACAGTATGTGTATATGAAGTGAAAATCAAGTTTGTCTAATATGGAAGAACTCTTGATATTGTAAAGTAACATCTTCTACAGTATTTCCATGGCTTACTTCGTTCTTGAGATATTGCTATTTGTTTGATATGTAAATGATCACACTGCATACGTCACATTGTATAATGAGTTTTTGAGAAATCGTGCGTATCATTGATATTTGTCTGTTAAATCGCTTGGACCTGTGTTTGTTTAAAGTCATGAGACAAATACACCTATATGCGCAGTTTCGTGTGACTTTGTTCGATAACTTCAACGACATTCCTAATTTTACAACAACTCATTATACATGCAATGTGACGTATGCAGTGTGATCATTTACATATCAAACAAATAGCAATATCTCAAGAACGAAGTAAGCTATGGAAAAACTGCAGAAGATGTTACTTCACCATTTCAAGAGTTCTTCCAGATTAGACAAACTTAATTTTCATTTCATATACACTTTAAGTGAATTTACTAAAAGGAACTGGCTATTGATCTATTTAATAAAAAAATGGATTGGAATATTTATTGAATGCAGGCTTAACAATAGCTTTTTCTCGTTTGTATCAGATGGTTTTATGACAATTTATCAAAAGAGGAGGCAAATGAACTATTAATGAAAGGTAAGCTTGATTACAGTGGTCTTTCCCTAAAACACCTTCCGGAAATGGGTTTCCTAAGGAAAAACCACCAATAAGTAGCTGAATATACGTCAACATCCGGTCAAATACATGTATCAAGAATCCCGCAAAACGAGAGATTTTACCGCACCTTCCCCTTCGAATGTGCATGGTTCGGGCGAGATTTTTGATAGGACTATTACTATCAAACATCACGCGAAATACGGTAAAATTGTTTATTGTTGGAAGTTTTCTTGTTCGTCCAAGTTCAGGCAGAGTTGGTGATTACTCATTATCAGTGAGGTGGGAATTGTAGCTCATTTTCAATGTTACCGCATGGACATGCATGTACTGTGGATTTCAGTGCTGGCCAATAAACGAATATACCTAGCATGGTGCTAAGTGCACACGTCATGATTCTTGCTATAAAACTCTTAACTTTTTGGGTATTTAAATGGTAATACCATGATCGCCTCGGATTCTTTTGTTCTCTTAGGGAAATTTAATCGCTAAATTCCCCACGTTTATTTGTTTGAAAACTACTCATGCATACAAATTAGGGAAAATTTCTAATTTTTCCTCCAAAACGGGGAAAAATTAGAAATTTTCCCTAATTTGTATGCATGAGTAGTTTCCAAACAAATAAACGTCTCACACAACAAAATAATGACTTTATTATACATGTTTAAGTTAAGATATAGTACACAATTTTCCATCAAGAGCTTGTTGTAGAGGTTTAAACTCCGCCGAGCGAAACAAATTCTTGTTTGGATGAAGCGACTCCACAGTTCGATTAAGACCACAGAACAGACTGTATAACACTTCATGACGGTATTCACCTCGATCTTTCTTCCTTACTTCCACGGCAAATCTGCTCAGCCAGTAGTTTATGTCCCTTATGGTTAGACAATCCAAATCTGGTACACGTCTGAATTCTTCATCCTCTGCAACAAACTCATTGAACTCCTTATTCCTCGCTTCTGCCCACTGTCTATAAACGTTTCTGCTCCACATGGTGTGTTTTTTAGTATTCAAAGGTGTTCTATTTTCTCGGACATTCTGAACATCCTTTTCTGTGACAAATGCAAAACGGTTCTCTGCCATGATCTCGCCTGCCTTACTCACTTTGAATCGATATCCAATGTGCCTCATATTTATACACATGTATTCATCAATTTTTGATGGCTTTATTCCCAAGCGAGAGTCCTTACAATTCAAATGCTATTTCCTCATTAATCATGGTATTACCAAACTAATACCATGATATATCGGGAAATTAGTGATTAAATTGTCCCTCACCCTCCGGAGGTTTGTGGAATTCCCTCGGGGAATTCCACAAAGCCCTCCTCCTCTCGTTCGGGGACATTTAATCACTAATTTCCCTCATATCATGGTATTACTTATAATAGTTACTCTAAATATTATATTAATTGGCTAATTGTGCAGTAGTTAACTTCAACTACTTTTTTATACAACCAGCCCCAGAAAAAATATTTTAAATCAACGTGCAGCAAAAGTGACTCGGATCGGAAGAAATGTGGACTGTAAGTTACGTTAGAAGAAGTTATGTAAAGGGTAAAACTTGGTAAAAAAAAACTCACTCAGATCTCTTATTGTTGACAAAATAATAAGTTTAACCCATTAGGCATTAAACCGCAACGCGCCCTAATATGCCCTACTTTGTAATAACATGATCGCCTCGGATTCTTTTGTTCTCCGAGGGAATGTAAACCTCGTATTTCCCTCATTGCTCATGCAAGAGGGAAATTTATCCTTTGTCTTCTAATTTTCCTGTGCATGTTGATGAGGGAAAATTAGAAGACAAAGAAATCTTTTGTCTTCTTCTAATTTTCCCGTGCATGTTGATGAGGGAAAATTAGAAGACAAAGATCTAGAAATATTTTGTCTTCTTCTAAATTTCCCGCTTGCATATATTTTCCCTCATCAACATGCACGGGAAAATTAGATGCAACTTCTCTGATCAACCGTGTAAATTTCCTGTCGGTAAGATTCTCAAAGTTTTCCTCGGCGATCATAATATTACAAACTAATAACATGACTTTTCGGGAAATTAGTGATTAAATTTCCCCTTTGCCTCGGGAAGACTTGTAAAACTCCTCGGGCCTGCCGCCCTCGGACTTTCACAAACCTTCCCTCGGCGGGGGGGGAAATTTAATCGCTAATTACCCTCAAGTCATGTTATTACTTATAATTATTTAAAAACAGCCAAGTGTAAAGACTAAAGGAATTAAAGTTTTGTCAAGTTAGTATGCCTTATTGACATGACTGGCTATATAACGTTTGATTATACTTTCTTTTCCCATTCAAATTATCTTCTAAATCCACGGTAGAAAGAGTACTTAATGTTGAGGGTTTTGGTTGATGCCCAAGATTTCGTAGAGTATTTAATGCCTTGTAATCAACTTGATGCCTAGCCTGAGTATCACGCCCTACATTTTCTTCTGGGGACTGGGGCGGAGAACGGAGAGAAAAAAAGGGCCTGACACAAATATATTCATAGACCCGTGTTCATCGTCCAGAATCTGGACGAAACCCAATCTCGTAACCAGCGCCTGCGATCCTTTTGGCTACTACCAAGAATCAGAGGCTCTGGGAAACTCCGATGAAACTCGTCATCTGATTGGTTAGTTTAAAAACAGTAAAATTTCAAATAGTGTGCACGTTGCTAACTTGTTTAATCGATTTCTCGACGTTCTGTAACACATAATTATACACGACAGACCCAAAATATAATTGAACACATGAAATAATTCAAAACAGCAACAATACCGACAATTTACAAGTTAAAACTATTATTATTGTCGCTTCGTCGCCAAACAAACATCCATCGTCTGACTCGTCTCGTAATTCTTCGCAGTTTCGTCTCAGAACTTTAAAATTATATTAGAGAATACAAGGTCGATGTAGTTTAGCTAAAATTCCTGGCAAAAAGTACAATTTCTTACCTGAGCGGCTGAGCCGATTACTGCCGAGTGCTGACGGCGACGCGGACATTTAAAACACACTCGTCAAATCGTCTGGTTGACGATTTTGAGAAAAGCAAAGAAAGGCCATTTGTATTGATTGTATTGTCGAGAGCTTTGTAAAACATGTTGGGCCTTTTTTATCGGTAAACAAATATTTTTCCTGGTCTTCGAACAAGCGAACGATGGTCGATGATTGTTACAAATTATAGGGAACTGGGAACCAGAGGACTGGGAACAAAAACCCAATTTTGGGGTCTTTTTCATCGGAGTTTCCCAGAGCCTCCGTTCCTTGGTAATGACCAAAAAGATCGCAGGCTCTGGGTACGAGATTGGACGAAACCCTGATTGGTTGAGAGACAAAAGCCGGTAATACATCAACGGCAATTAAGTAATTAACTGATTCGAAAATCGAAAGTTCTTTGTGGAATTGCCAAGAAGTCGCCCAGACAACGACTAGAAAGCAGGGGCAACTGCCCCCCCCCCCCCCCCCCCCCCAGAGAAAATCCAAAATAGGATTTTTATGTCACGCATCACATTTGTTCCCAGAGTCACAGAATAAAGAACTAACTAGTCGTTTAATATCATAACTCTGACAATGAGTTTTCGCGTTGCGTTCGCGCTTTATCCCGTTTCACCAAAATGTTCGGAAGTTCGTTCCGAAGTTCGCAAGTTCGTTGGGAAGCTCAAAGCTCGTTTTAAACTATGCATTTGATTGCCTTTTTGGTTCCTAGTAGCCAGCAATCAATTGCGTAGTTCAAAACAAACTTTCAACTTCCCAACGAACTTTGTAACGAACTTCTGAACATTTTGGTGAAAAGTGACAAGTGAGTTGCAAATGACTGTAGTTGTCTTTGTAAATATGTAATACTGTAGTTTTAGACAAAATCTTTTGTAAAAGTGAGAGAATGTGTCTTAAAAAATATGTTTTAAAATGTTCAAAATTTTGCTCAAATATGATGTCAGATCGCGGGAAATGCCATTTCAGAAACTCAAATTTCAAAAATTTTCCAGGGTAGCATACCCCCGGAGCCCCCTAGAAATTCGGCAGTCTTACCGCCCCCTGACTAAAAAATCCTGCCTACGGCCCTGCTAGAAAGTTTGTGTTTTCTCAAATTTACCGTTAGCGTTTTTGCCATTTTCATGGACAAGAGCGATTAAAGAAGCTGAAGAAGGAGCCTCCGCGTTTTGCCCGTAATACCATGCGTGAAGGAAGAGCAAGCACTGTGCAATGTGTATTGAAAGCCAGCCTAGCTGTCAAAACAAAACACTGCTGCTGTCTTGTCGTCTGACTACGGGAAGACACAATTGCGCTTGAAAGTTAATTCTGATCGGAAAAGCGAACGCATGGCAGTGTCCGTAATTTATAGTCTACTGGAACTTATACGCAAGTACTGTACGTATAAAGTCTGAATACAAACCATATCAAGGCCGCTTTGCAGCCTTTGCTTGATTGAATGTCTGAATCTGAACTGAAACGCGTGAGACAAATTATTATCTCGTCGCCAAGCTAAAGCAGTTGTTGAAATGGAGTGAAACATCAAAACTTTTGGTGAAAACATTTAAAATGTTGTGGCTATTCGGAAAATCGGAATTGCCGTTGTGCATTTAATTAAAATATCTGGGAATATATTTGAGAATTGTTGTAATCAAATTTTAAAATATTTGGTGGTTTCCGAATCCCGATCGTATAAATAATTTCCCTAATTGCAAATTGCTGGTTCATTACAGTATACAGTACTAGATTTTACTATGGCATTGCCACTTCGAAAGATTACTTGAAAACTGAATAAACGTGTGTTTGAAGATGTTTATGCACAAGCAGTGAATTTTTTGAGGTTCAATAATTTGTTCGGTGAAGCTTTTTATAGACACACGCAATACAAAACAGGAAGTGATTTTTATTGGCTATGGCGCGTCACATGAATAGGGGGCGGAGGAGAAGAATCAATGATTTGTGTCAGGCTCTCTTTCAAGAGAGACTGATACTCAGGTTACTTGATGCCCAGCGAACCTCCGACTTTGCCCCATGTTTACATGAAACCTGTCGCCATAGTGCATGCTCAATAGTAAGTGAAGATATCACTGACCAAGAGGACCGCGGGAGTAAAATGACTCAGATTGCTGGTAATGTGGGTGATCTATTCCTATCATGAGATGTACAGGACCATTTTCCCTATGGGTTTTCTCGTTTCCAAGACCAAAGGCTTTGGCTATGTTTTTAAGCTTGATCTCAGTAATATCACTGCCAATACACGGTTGGTTTTACAGGGATCGAATGCGGAATCAATATATCTTCGTTGTCATCTCATTTTCTTCCCATTTTCTTCTCCACCAACTTTCGCCATTGTTATGGTGACACTTTTACCTTTTAGACAAAGTTCCTCTGTGACTGATGTCCGTATTAAGCTGGTTTTAGCACTGGTATCTAGAAGCAAATAGCCTTGTTTCTTTGTTTTCTGTGGTCTCAGGAATTCTGCCAGAACAGTTGGTAACATATTCTCTCCACTGATGTAACTGATGAAACGATAGACTTGCCAGCACTGTGTAACAATGGATGGTGATAGCAGTTGTATTGATTTCCATTGACAATCTCACTGTATTGACACCAGCGGGAACATGTAGACACGTTGTGACTTCGACGAGCTTGCTTTAACAGCTGTAGCATGCATGGTTCTCCTTCACAACTTTAAATTGGTTGCTTGCACTCATGCCCAGGAACTTTTGACATTGGTTGGCTGAGCTCTGTGACTGGGATGAAACCACATCAACAACAGCAAAGTTTGAACTTGTCTCTGCATGACTTGTATCGCCTGCATTAATCCACTCGTACAAGTTGTTATCTTCATATTCATTATCAAGAATATCCTTGTTGCACAGCATGAAATGAACACGAAGATCGGAGAGGAGAATTTCTTGGTTGCACATGTTGCATTTTCCCTTTAAAGTTGTCTTACTTCTTTGCTCACTTGCAATCTTACTAGATATTGATGGTTGTAAATGGCCAAAGGTAAATCTTTGATTGGCCTGCTCCCAAAAAAGATTTTAGACTTACTACATTCCATGCACTATCAATACGGCTAAAATCCCCCACAATTACGTAGCTTTGGAAATCCAATTGTTTGCCCATCTTTCAACTCATCTGAGGTTAACTTATTCAGCACCATTTGTTCATCATCATCCATATCTAGCTTGATCTTCTTGTTTCCTAAACCAGCTGCATGAAGTATCTGTTTTTCATTAGCATTTTGTATTTTAACCGCCAGCCTATCTGCAAGGCAAACAAAATTCATCGCCCAATTTCGCTTAGTCTGTTTAGCAGACCTACTTCTTCGGCTTGACATGTTCCTTGCGGTTGATCTACTAGCTGATCCAAGTGCAAATAATAAGTTTCTCTCATTCTGAATTTGTGAAGCAATATTTGATCTTCCAACATATTTGTATAATAAAATGAATAAGATGGTTTTCCAGCCAGTTGGATTTTCTAACCCATTATCATACAATGCAGACCAATACATCATACTTTATTATTTTACTAACACCAGACGATTTTACTCGTGAAGGCGAGAGTGTTGGATGTTAAAAGGTTAAACTCCCTGGATTTCCAGAAACACACTCACAATATGAAATAAATCCCCCCAGCTCCCAGGTCTAATTTGTAAAAGTAGAAAAGTAAGGCCCCATAGATAAAGGTTATTACATCTATATGTTGAATATTCACAATTCTCAGTTATTTAATGACTTAAGGTGGCTGGATACAGTTTTCAAAATATCTGGTGTACATATATTTTAATGTTTCCTCTTTCAAATTTTATTAGTTTTAGTAACACATAGTATGTTGCTATGACACACGCATAAGAAATTCACTCTAAAATAGCCTATTGCTTCGTGTAGTTGGAAGAAGCTTATGTAGGTTTAAATATAGGTTATAAGCTTATATAAAAACGAAGTTTGAAAACTGTTGTCTTTAAAGCTGAGAAAATTCGATGAGAAAAACGAGCTTATCATTATCAACATAGAAAGACACTCATTATGGATGATGAATTCTTTTGTGTTTTCCTCATGAATTATTAATGAGTTTTTTAAATACAGTAACGAGCTTTTACTCTATAAACGTGTACAGTAAATACAGAATCTGAAACTATGCTATAGATCGTTTTCATCTGATCGTCACAGCGGCCATATTGGTGTACCAAAACATTGAAAATATGGTGCCCATATTGGTGTACCATCTTTATCCTATGGGAATTTGACTCTATCCTTATACACCGATCACGTGAGTGAAAACGAGCTATACTTACTCTTGTGTTTACTAACGAAACAGCTCCTGGCTGCTGAGCATGTGTGCATGGTCGCCAATCGTATTGACCCCAAGCCTTGCTAGTTTGCTGTCGCTTGACGATAAAATCACAGAAGGATGCATCCTCTGCTCTCGGAATTTTTCAATTAACGTCCCCATATTTAATCGCTCTAAGATTTGCTCCATCGCCATATAACAATTTGTATAATTATTTTAAAATAATTATTACCAAAAGTTTATTCATATATTTACAGTTAAATATCGCAATCACACAACCTACAGATAACGGAGTTATCTGCTAGCAGATAACTCCGTTATTTGTAGGTTGAGCCCGCGATGAGTAATATTATAGTTGATGTTAATACATCAGCAAAAAAAGCAAAACACAAGCAATATGTTAAAATGGATACTTTATTTTTATATGCGTTTATTTTTTTAAAAAAATGTATAATAAAACAATTATTGAATTCGGTTTTTGTGATATCAGGAATTATCAAGGTCTCAGTAAGTGTTATCAGCCTTCGGCTTCGGCTGATAACACTTACCTTGACCTTGATAATTCCTGATATCACAAAAACCTCATCCAATAATTGTTAATAATTTGCCACTTCAGCCCTCAAAAGCATGTGTAGTTATCACGTGATCCCACGTGTGAGCAAACCGCGAAATGCGGACAATCAGAATTTGAGTCAAGCCAACCTACAATCATGGCCAAAAGTGGTGGGCCACTGACGATACTTTTTGGTATGAATTTGAACACCCCCCCCCCCCCCTTTTCCCCCTGCAATGTGATTTGTGTAATTTCGCTAATGTTTTATATTGCAACATATGTCACACATTTAACATGGTAATGTGAAGAACATGAAACATGATGAAATAATAGTGCAACGCCAAAATATTTGGCTCTCAGCTGCGCAACTTACTATCAAGTCATATTTATAGTTGTAGCAAATTTTATGTGAAAGTGAATGTAGCAATAACATTTTTCACCACATTGTATTCTATTATGTTTTCCTGTCTTAAACACTCAACATTGCACGGGGGAGGGGGGGAGGGGCTATAAGATAGTAAAACTTAAGTTACAATAATGAAATAACGAGTTAACAACACAATTATAAACACAGCGCCATTTACCGACTGTGTCCCGTAAACTTTTGGCCATGATTGTAGATCATTTATGTACTATTTAGAAACGCTGTAATCTGGCGACTTTGAATCTACTTGAAGGTAAAAGATAGAAGCAGATAAGTATTATATTTCGAGTCATAATAATTGATTTGTCGCCACCATATATGTTACTTCTGTTGCGCTATCAATCTTATCTGCTTCTATCCTTTTACCTAGTGCAGCTATGAAAATGATTCAAGTAGATTCAGAGTCGCCAAATTACAGCGATTCTAAATATATATAAATGATCTAGGTTTGATAAAGTTTTAAGAAAATTATAGCTGGCATTCTCCTCTGTTATGGCATTATGACTCGAAATATAAATGACAATTTTTAGCACTAAAAATTAGAGTTAATGGACGATACTGGCCGCACTAGTCCTAAGGGTATGAGCTACTCGTCATAAAAAAACAGTTCTTTGTCTACACGACAATATAGCCCTAAACGGGACAACTGTCTAAACAAAGAAAGACTCTATCACAGACTTTCATTATTGCTTGCCAAACCCGTGGGCTACTATACTACGCCCAGTATCGTTAATTATTGTTCAGATACTCTGTGACTGTTTGATGCAATATAATGGTTTTCCCTTTTTACAGTTTTATTTTTAGTAATACTTTCACACATCACAAATGTATTGTCAAGCTGAAATAGAGTAGAACAAAACAGGACATTCATCACCTAGAGTTAAAGAAACAAATTATCACATTCAGTTAATAGTGCCCAACTGACATGTACAAAAATAACATACACAAAAGCACAAGGCTTTGTATTAACATATTTTAGAGAAGATAGCAGAAGATTTGATCTGAAGTGTTTGATCTGATATTTAACAGATTAGAAAGAAGGGTTATTTAACCTCCTTTGATGATGTGTTGTAAAATCAGATCAAACGTGAGGTAAAAGTTGGCTTAATAATTTGAATTCTGTAAGTATGATCACATTAATTTAATATCAGGACACATAAAGTGTTCCCATGTTCTAGGCCTTGGGAATTTTTAATTCACTTTCTTTTAAAACAGAAAAATACCAAGCCGTATGAAGAGGAAAAAGTGCGCACAATTATAGTTTATAAACAAGCTTACAGTGCTATTCTGCAATAGTAAAATATTAATGTTTACAGACTCCAGAAATCACGCAAACGCAATATTCAAGAAATTTTGAAAACACGTACAATCGCAGACATTATCATGTTAATCATGCTGATTTAAAGTTCAACTATAGTTTGATGTCCCATTGCGATTTATATGGGACACAACTTGACCAGTTGTGCGGTGACCAAACCCGAACTCGCTATTAAACCCTCACTAAACATTACTGAATTCTCCGGAAAAAAACCCACTTTTGCTACCTGTTAACAAGTAAAAACTAGCTTCTTACCTTCTTTTCATAAATTCTGGCTGAAAAAAACACGATCGTCCACGCAGTTTGGCGTGCAAGGCGTTTTAATGGCCCCAGCGTCACTTTTCGCTATACACTCCTTGTTATTCCAGCGACATGTTTCTGGCCAGAGTAATGGCGGACGTAACGCATGCGGACTAAAAAACGAGGACATGTTGCATCCACTGATCTATATAAGAGACTGGATAGAGCATCTATTATCTGAGCGCCTTCAGAAATTGAAGCCGGAAGTTACGCCCTAATTTGTAAGCGACGCCATATTGGATGGTCCCACATGAGGAGTGAGTTGCTATATTTTACTGTTGTAAATTCGTTGTTTTCGCATATAATCACGAAATAGACGAACAACACAAATCCATTTTGGTATTTCAAGCAACGGGACACATCATGGAACTATGGAGGACCTAAGAACGTGAAGGGAAACTGAATCGTAAATAAATAACTTGATATTTTGACGAAATTTCGAAGGGGACGGAGAGCTCCCGAAGGGTTATTTACCAAGGAAACGGGAAACCCAACATTGCAAACGGCCGGTGGTTAATAAACTGATTTGTAGGATACAAATGTGAGATAATACTGTAATTGTGGAATGTTCACAATCGAGTAGATCATTTTAAAAAGCCGAAGGACGTGTAAAATTATGGCACAGAAGATAGATTGGCTTGTAGAGTTGTGAGTAGATTTCGACAAGCAGCATATTTCTTTGGCAACATAGGAGCATGTTAATACTCTATAAGTTTGTAATACTTACAATGTTTGGTGCTTCCATAGAAGTAAACTGTAGCATGCATCATAACAAGAACGAGCCAGTTTGTTTTATTAAACTCCATGCCCAGTGTCCAAGTCATGTATTTAAGAAATTAAGTTGTCAACATTGTTTCTTATTAACAGCTGAGCTATTTTACTCCCTGTCATTTTGATGAAAAAATTGTTTGTGAGTATCTGTTAAAATTGAATGTGATATTTGTATGTTATGTTGTAGGTAGTTTAAAATGAAACAACAATGAATGAAGAACAATAAAGGTGAAGCAACATGACAACTTAATACAGAATATAATTGAACTGTGTCATTTATAGTTTTCAAACTTTGTCAATGATTTGATTAAAGAAAATGTTTACAATTCATGAGTGTATTTTGTCTTGTGTAGTTTGATTCTGTATAAATGTACTATATAATGATACATTTTTAATCTGTTCTCTGACTTCTGTATGTTATGAAAATTGTGGCAGAACTAATACTGGACTATCAGTGTGTACTATACAAGTAGATCAACAAGGCCAGTGTTTGATGTTTATATAAAGTCAAAACAAATCAAGCTAATATATATGTTAAACTTCACAACGATGTGGCGGATAACATTTGTAAACTGGCTAAAAAAAAGCATCTTGGCAAAAGTATAGTCACAAAACTAATTATATTGTAAAATTAATACAAGATTTTTAGTTGTAGGCAAATGTAGGCCCAATTGCCCAAATTAGATAACCCTATCTCATAGAAAATAATAAACTCATTCTGATTAATCCTGTGAATGCCAGGATAACTTATTTGAATCATTACCCCGAGTTTTCTGTGAGTGAAAATATATTGTTCAACTATAGGCACATCCACTGATCTATACAGTTGGGCACATCGCATTCTTAAATTAATTGTTTGATTCCGGTCTTTTGGCTTATGATATAATAATACCACAGCAGTTGTTCGTAGTGTAGCTTGTTCAGTTGATCAAATTTCCCGAATTCATTCGGTCCTTTAGCAGTATTTCCATATTGTGAGTAAATTCTGAATGAGAACGGCCTTCGTCTGTTCAAAGTTGTCATCAATGGCACTTGGGAGTTCGCTCCATCGAACTCGCAAATTCCGTTTCCCCCCACATTTTGGGGCTAAATAACTACAATTTTTCTCTCTAAATGCTTCACGTGTCCTTTCTTCCTCGTGATAAAAAAGTTTGTCCGAACCCGAAGGAGAAAAATGCCTTAATATGCGAAAACTATAATTGTGCAACAGTAAAATATAGCGAAAGTGGGACCATCCAACATGGCGGCTGTTGCCAAC
Organism: Paragorgia papillata; assembly: GCA_035771165.1. Taxonomy (NCBI): domain Eukaryota; kingdom Metazoa; phylum Cnidaria; class Anthozoa; order Scleralcyonacea; family Coralliidae; genus Paragorgia; species Paragorgia papillata. The sequence continues at coordinate 176,358 of JAWNZC010000005.1, forward strand.
TTCCGACCACTTCCGACTTCAATTTCAGACAACGGATGCTCTATCCAGTCTCTTATATAGATCAGTGGTTGCATCCCCGAGTGGGCCTTCTGTTCATTTCCTATATTGTGTCGAGGGGTCCTAGACATTTTCTTCCTATTCAAAACTTATAAATAACTGCATTGTGGGTTCCGTCCAGAAAGTGAGCGATTAAAAATGGCGGAAATATGACTCCTTTCTCATGGTAGAAACCGTTGACCAGACGCTCTCCAACATGTTTGACTGTCAGCTCAGCTGTGCGCGCAGTCCGATCAATCCAGTTATAAATTCATGACAAAAAGGTCAGCGGTTACTACTATGGGAGAAAGGACCAGTGAGCTCTATATATCTATATATAACTGGAGTGATATCTTTGTGACGGACAATGTGCGGGCATGTAGGCCTGAAGTACGTATAGTTCCAGTCTTTTACGCGGTCTGGTCAAGTCTGATTTGGTCAAAATACCGCGTGGAAGACTGGAACTATACGTACTTCAGGCCTACATGTCCGCCATGTTTGGCTTCAATCGTTGTCCTGTCAATGACCAGCAGATATCACTCCAGTTATATATACAGCTCACTGGAAAGGACTCGTGGACCGCCATCTTGGGATCGGTCACAGTCCAGTTATATATAGGTCAGTACTGGGACCTACTTAGTTTGACTGATCTCTCTGGTGTAAATAGCTTGGCATCGGCTGGTGGGTATGCGTTTTCATTGGAGTTTGTGTCTTGTGGGTTATGGTTTGATATCTCAGAGAGGGGAGCTAACGAAGGACCCTGTACGATGTGGAGAGTTTTGTTGGTGCCATGTGTTATTGATTATCGTTGTGTTTATTTCAGGGCGTGTAGTCTTGGTGTTAACTTAATTGGTGCCAACAGAGTGGTTGTGTTTGATGCTTCTTGGAATCCATGTCATGACGCTCAGGCTGTTTGTAGGTAAGTTTCTCGTTGTACAATCAACTGTTTCAGTCCGGGACACAATAGTATAGGCCGAACTCTAGCGGATCTTAGAAGGCCACTGTTTTTGGTTTCAGAATTTACCGATACGGGCAGACGAAGAAATGGTTCATTTACCGTTTGGTTAGCAGTGAAACGTTTGAGAAACGCATGTACGAACGCCAGGTGACGAAAGAAGGCATGTCGGGTAAGTAGCGGTGTTGTGTTGTTGTGGTGTGTTGTTGTGTTGTGTTGTGTTGTGTTGTGTTGTGTTGTGTTGTGTTGTGTTGTATAGTATGTTGTGTTGTGTTGTGTTGTTGTGGTGTGGTGTGGTGTGTTGTGTGATGTGGTGGTTTGGTGTGTTGTGTTGTGTTGTGTTGTGTTGTGTTGTGTTGTGTTGTGTTGTGGTGTGGTGTGGTGTGGTGTGGTGTGGTGGTTTGGTGTGATGTGGTGTGTTGGTGTGTTGTGGTGTGGTTTGATGTGTTATGTTGTGATGTGATGTGGTGGTGTATTGTGGTGTGTTGTGTGATGTGGTGGTTTGTTGTGTTGTGGTATGTTGTATTGTGGTGTGCTGTGCTGTGCTGTGATGTGCTGTGGAGTGTTGAGCATGTTGTGTTGTGCTGGGCTGGCTGTGTTACGTTGCCTTGTGGTGTGTTGCGTTGTGTTGTATTGTGTTTTGGTGTGGTGTGGTGTGGTGTGGTGTGGTGTGGTGTGGTGTGGTGTGGTGTGGTGTTACACCACGTGTTGTGTTGTGCTGTGCTGTGCTATGTTGCGCTGCGCTGCTCTGATATTTCGTGTTAACTTACGTTTCTTTTTTCAAGCTTGGACATGCAGACCGAGTAATTGACGAGTTGAATCCCGAAGCTAATCTGACGAAACAAGAAGTGATGAACTTATTCAATGAAACGGTATTGTAATTGAAATAAACACCACTATTGGCAAAAAAAATAAAATGACGAAAAGCGCAATAGCAGTCCTTTCTTCTGTACGTGTCAGCTTTTTGACTGACTTTTTAGTGTCGATTTGTTGTGCTCGTGTAGTAATTTTTCTTTCTTTCTTTTTTCAAAAGGGATCTGAAATGGACGGAGACGAGCCAGATGCTCCATGGTCTGCCGATAAATTCTCTGATCCAGTTCTGAACCATGTGTGTGAAATGTGCAGAAAATCCATATCTGAGGTACAACTTTTTCTGCCCTACTACTACAAGTGGAGAATTCAGCGACAACCTACAACCCGTGCCAAAATAATGTGAACAAATCGCTGTTTTGGAGAATTCGCATATAGTGTCCACAAGAATTTTGACCTGAAAATACTGGATTAAAAATAATTCTGCGCAGTTTGTTCAAAAATCACCCAAACCCACTCCCACATTAATAAGATGAGTGTTCATTGAGTATATAGCAACATATACGCTCTTTTACTTGAATGCAGAGTTTTCTTGCTGTGTTACAACGCCAATAAACTGCTTTTCTTCCAATAATTCATTTTTTTCCCAATAATTCATCATTTTCCAACAATCCTGGCCAAAATTATGTGGGCAACTCGCTGTTTTCCCTGTTTTTGAGAATTTGCACATGGTGTCTACAAGAATTTTGGCCAGGGTTGTAGCTATATCACAAAACAGTTTTTTCTCGACTCTCGATGTTTCAATAAAAAAAACACGTTTTTTTTTTTCGGGATCCAACATTAATTAAGTGTATGTTGTTTTATATATCCAGTTTGTCGTTCATTCTCTTTCAGGTTCCTTTCCAGCATAAAGTGCAAAGCACACAGAAATCTAAAAACACTCTGACAAAGGCAGAAAAGCGAGACTCCTTAAAATTGTTGTAATATATTTGCCTTTGGTGGTCGTCGTCATCGCCGTCGTCATCGTTGTCGGTGACGTCAGTGTTATTGGTGTCGTCGTCGTCAGTGTTGTCGTTGCCAGTGTCGTCGTCAGTGTTATTGGTGTCGTCGTCGTCAGTGCTGTTGGTGTCGTTGATATCGTCATCGTCGCGGGGTCGTTGTCGGTGTCGTCGTCGTCATTGTCAGTGTCGTCCTCGTCTTGGCGGTGTCGTCCCCGTCATTATCAGTGTCGTCCTCGTCGGTGTCGTCATTGTCAGTGTCGGTGTCGTCATTGTCAGTGTCGTCCTCGTCGGTGTCGTCATTGTCGATGGAGTCGTCCTCGTCTTGGTGGTGTCGTCCTCGTCGGTGTCGTCATTGTCGGTGTCGTCCTCGTCGGTGTCGTCATTGTCGGTGTCGTCCTCGTCATTGTCGGTGTCGTCCTCGTCGGTGTCGTCAGTGTCGTCGTCGTTGGTGGTGGTGATTGTTGTTGCTTCTGCTAGTGTTGCTGTTGCTAACTGCTAGTGTTGCTGTTGCTAACTGCTAGGCATGTATTTCTGCAGAACAGTGATATTTTGTGAATTCTGTTTTACGCAGGTTACGAACGTAAAAAACGTGCAATCGATTCCGCTAACAAGTTTGTTCCAGTCCCCGGAGACTCGCCACTGATCAGGTAAATTGTCAATTAATTGTTACAGAGTTAAAATAACGTTGAGAACTAGTTCGTTCGTTCCTTTTTTGTTTTTTCTTGTTAGTTAGGACGTATTATTATTCAAAATTTCCAAACGAAAATGTCGAATTTCTTTTTTATTTTCATTTAAATCTCGCCAACGCTTGCAGGTCATTAAAAAAGGCGTATAATGTCTTCCTACAATGCCGAGTGAGAATTATCGTCTTTCTCTGTCCTCTCAGCAACCAATCAACGTGCGTCATTTGGCCTAATGACCTGAAAACAAGTTTAGCTACAATAATAAAAACTTATTGACTGAGAGGGAGGTCTTAACGGCAAAAATATTATGCCCGCGGTCTTTCAGCACATACGGAGCGACGAGGAGCGAGGTTTGTGCGAAAAGACCAAGGACAGGATAATTTTGCCGTAAAGAACGACCAAGCGAGGTTAATAAGATTTTTATTATACGGCCAATGCTTTTTTTAGTTTCATTTGAAAGTCGGGAGTAGACGCAACAAAGACCGAAGTAACCGTAAGTTTTTTCAACAAAAACTGTAAACCAAAACATATTCAGTCACAGTAAACACTGGTGCATTTAGTTTTTGAATTCATTTTCATGATATTTGATCACTATTTTTGCTTGACTTGCTTCTGATTTTGTTTTTCATCCGGTCTTTACCGGTTTGTAAAGACCGCTCAGGAACCAATCAAATTGCAGGAAAGTCGCGTTAAGACCGCTCGCGTGACACAGCTATATAATATTGTAGTGTAATCGCTTATTTTAAATTATTTAGGGAACAGATGAGACGCGAAGCAGTTAACCGCCCAATCGTTCACGTAAAACCAATTCAAAATCTACAAGTCGGCGTCTGTCCTTTCGTCCGACCCCCGCGGGCCTCACTGCCAGTGGTGCTGCCGCCATTATCGGACTCCTATCTTGGCAACATACCATCCATGGCTTACCTATCAAGGTTCACATTCCCTCCTCTTGGTTCACATTCCAGATATTTCCCACAGGGCGAACTGACCGCTTTTCCGCCGTATCCTATCAAGGTCCCATTGCCAAAGACCAGCGGAGGAACAACCTCCAGGAATCCGATCGTTGTCAATTTGCTGACGTCACCAGAAGCTGAGGATACGACGCCTACAAGTGACGCCGGGATTGAAAAACCTGGCCAATCAACTCGCGTCGATGAACAATCTGATACTTGTATCGGTACACAAGCAACAGCATCTTCTTACGTATGTAGTAAGGGTGTCGGTGATAGCTCCTCGCTGAGCCACAGCGGTTTGAATGTTTTACGCTCGGTCGATGCTGCCATGCCAAGTGAGAGCGACACCGCTGACCACTCGATTGCCGACACTAATGAACACTCTCCCCATTCCTCTGGAAGTAAGGATCAAAAGATGGACGTGGGCGATCCAATTGAAGCCTCCACGAAAGCCGAGCCAGCGTGCACTGAAGAAGCAGCCAGCGGATGAGGTGAATACGTTTTAATAAGTCATTATTTAATGTGACGTAAAATGTTTAATTTGCATATCAAACAATCTGAAATATCTCAACATTAAAATAGTTAATTTGGAACATGGTATGAGGTATATATACAGATATATACCTCTTCAAGAGGTATATAAAGGGGATATTACACGGTGGCGAGAATATATGGATTTTATGTTCGAGTGGCAAGGACAATATCTCACGAGTTCGCTGCGCTCACTCGTGAGATATTGCTCTTGCCACGAGAACATAAAATCCATATCTTTGAGTAACCGTGTGATGTTCTATTTATTATATGGAGTGAAATTATGTGTGGAAGTGATGTTGATAAACTGGGTTTAATGCAAAAACTACAACCGCTTGACCTAAAACTTTTAGAAAATACAAATGAAAAATACAACAGCTTATTCGAATAGGTCATTTTACGTGAAAAACTGAATTAAGAGAAGTTACTGGTTCAAATTTACTTGATTCGAAACATACGGCAAAAGGCGTAAATTTTGACTTGACGATATGTCACTCGCGAGCGTTACATGCGAGAAATACGCCACTCGGTTCCCGGATGTAGTGAAATATGGATTCTACGAGTGTTTTAGTTGCCAGTAAAATACTCTTCTCCATATAACAAATCTGTATATATACCTCTTACCAAAGGAAACCGACTCAACTATTAAATAAGTAAGAGTTATATACCGAGGGTGTTGGCTTTATGCCAGATACATTCCCTCGGGGCCGTCCCTCGGGGCCTACGGCCCCTCGAGGTATGTATCTGACATAAAGCCTTCATCCTCGGTAAATAACTCTTACTTATTGGTCCAGTGTCACTACAAGAGGAAACCGGAGTACCTGGAGGAAACCTGCGGTGTTTGGTAGAGTCAAACTGGAAGCACTCTTCTCACATGAAGGTGAAATTTTCAATCAGATAACTGAACTGATCAGGTATCGAACCCAGGTCGCAAAGGTGAAAGGCACGTGCTCTAACCACTGTGCCACCACAGCATATCCTCTTATCTAGAATTTAGGATTATCCTGAATTGTGAAATGGTCTAGAATTCAGGACAATCCTGAATATTAAAGAAATTATATCCCAACCCTCAACCCCGACTCCCACCCACTAAACCTGACCCTAAACCTAACCACAACCCCCCGGCAACCCTAAATCAAACCACAACCCCCGGGTGGCCCTAAACCTAACCACAACCCTCCGGGAAGAAAGTTCGACCGAGCTTAACTTCAGCTGAATGATAGTTCGATTGTTCACCGCTTTAAAGTTTGCCGGATTTCCAAACCAGGTATTTTTCATAGATACATCCCTACAAAAACACAAAGGAAACCGACTCAACTATTATAAATAAGGGATGGCTTTTACTGGACCTATATAACTGATAGAGCTATATCCAGTATAAATAAGATTAATTGCCTCGAGGGTTTTTCACCGGGTTCTCCGATTTTCCTCCCTCCGCAAAATCAACGCCATAAGGGTTAGGAGTCAAACTCAACGCCTTAGGGCAGTAGCCAAAGAAAGATCAAGGAGCCTTCTGGCTGACTGTGGTCGACCAACTCAATTGAACTCAAACAGTACGGTTTAGCTATTGAACCCAAATGTTGCTCTTGGATGATTGCTTAATTATACGGAAAGCACAATATGTTCAGTAACCGTGAAGTGCACAAATTGCCATAAACCTGAACAATAACATAAAACAATGACTTTTATCTAACTTCCAAAGCTGTTTATTTTCTAGTAACTTTTTGGTTGAAACAAAGGAACAAAAAACTGCAAAAGATGTTACTTTGTTATTTTAAGTGGGTTTTTTTCATAGACACTTTCAGAGTTCTTTCAAATAAGACAAACTTTATTTTTGCTTCACAGGCACCATGATTTAAACCACGAAATTCAGTTTGTCATCACGATATTCTGCCGTTGTCCTATCTTACTGGCCTCATTTGAATCTAGTCTTAGAACAGACACAGGGCGACTGCTGACAAGAACGAGGCTGGTCTGGACTGCGGCCTGCCTCTTGGCGTTCTGGTTTAGTTGACGTGACTTAAGAGGCAACTTAGGAAGTCAGTTGGCTTTTGTAGTTTTTAAATATTTTTTTTTGCCATTGCGTTAGCCGTTAGTCTAAGGCATATTTAAACAAATATTCTATGCTTTTATTTAACATATACTATAAAAACGTGTTTTTTTTATATATATAAAGACAATTTACATCTAGTTGTACACGCTGTCGTTAGATGTTACCCTAGGCCCTTTCAACCCTGCATTCCATTTTAGTACTTTACTCTGGCTAACGCCAGACGATTTTACTCGTCATTCATGGGAGGCTTTTCGGGTTGAACGGATTAATATATAGACATGTAGTAAAGGTCAGTAAATTCAAAAGAGTCGTTTTGACCCCAAGGAGTCATTTCAGCTCTTTTAATCTGGGGGGTCGTTTCGACTATTTCAAGGAGTCATTTCGGCTATTCAAGGAGTCATTTCGACTATTTCAAGGAGTCATTTCGACTACTTCAAGGAGTCATTTCGACTATTTCAAAGAGTCATTTCGATTACTTCAAGGAGTCATTTCGACTATTTCAAAGAGTCATTTCGACTACTTCAAGGAGTCATTTCAACTATTTCAAGGAGTCATTTCGACTATTTCAAGGAGTCGTTTCGACTATTTCAAAGAGTCATTTCGACTACTTCAAGGAGTCATTTCGATTATTTCAAGGAGTCATTTCGGCTATTCAAGGGGTCATTTCGACTATTTCAAGGAGTCATTTCGACTATTTCAAGGAGTCATTTCGACTATTTCAAGAAGTCATTTCGACTATTGCAAGGAGTCATTTCGGCTATTCAAGGGGTCATTTCGACTATTTCAAGCAGTCATTTCGACTATTTCAAGGAGTCATTTCGACTATTTCAAGGAGTCATTTCGACTATTTCAAAGAGTCATTTCGACTATTTCAAGGAGTCATTTCGACTATTTCAAGCAGTCATTTCGACTATTTCAAGGAGTCATTTCGACTATTTCAAAGAGTCATTTCGACTACTTCAAGGAGTCATTTTGACTATTTCAAGGAGACATTTCGACTATTTCAAGGAGTCGTTTCGACTATTTCAAACAGTCATTTCGACAACTTCAAGGAGTCATTTCGATTATTTCAAGGCGTCATTTCGGCTATTCAAGGGGTCATTTCGACTATTTCAAGGAGTCATTTCGACTATTTCAAGGAGTCATTTCGACTATTTCAAGGAGTCATTTCGACTATTTCAAGGAGTCATTTCGACTACTTCAAGGAGTCATTTTGACTATTTCAAGGAGACATTTCGACTATTTCAAGGAGTCGTTTCGACTATTTCAAACAGTCATTTCGACAACTTCAAGGAGTCATTTCGATTATTTCAAGGCGTCATTTCGGCTATTCAAGGGGTCATTTCGACTATTTCAAGGAGTCATTTCGACTATTTCAAGGAGTCGTTTCGACTATTTCAAAGAGTCATTTCGACTACTTCAAGGAGTCATTTCGACTATTTCAAGGAGACATTTCGACTATTTCAAGGAGTCGTTTCGACTATTTCAAAGAGTCATTTCGACAACTTCAAGGAGTCATTCGATTATCAAGGAGTCATTTCGACTATTTCAAGGAGTCATTTCGACTATTTCAAGGAGTCATTTCGACTATTTCAAGAAGTCATTTCGACTATTTCAAGGAGTCATTTCGGCTATTCAAGGGGTCATTTCGACTATTTCAAGCAGTCATTTCGACTATTTCAAGCAGTCATTTCGACTATTTCAAGGAGTCATTTCGACTATTTCAAAGAGTCATTTCGACTACTTCAAGGAGTCATTTTGACTATTTCAAGGAGACATTTCGACTATTTCAAGGAGTCGTTTCGACTATTTCAAACAGTCATTTCGACAACTTCAAGGAGTCATTTCGATTATTTCAAGGCGTCATTTCGGCTATTCAAGGGGTCATTTCGACTATTTCAAGGAGTCATTTCGACTATTTCAAGGAGTCGTTTCGACTATTTCAAAGAGTCATTTCGACTACTTCAAGGAGTCATTTCGACTATTTCAAGGAGTCGTTTCGACTATTTCAAAGAGTCATTTCGACTACTTCAAGGAGTCATTTCGACTATTTCAAGGAGACATTTCGACTATTTCAAGGAGTCGTTTCGACTATTTCAAAGAGTCATTTCGACTACTTCAAGGAGTCATTTCGACTATTTCAAGGAGTCATTTCGACTACTTCAAGGAGTCATTTCGACTACTTCAAGGAGTCATTTCGACTATTTCAAGGAGTTGTTTCGACTATTTCAAAGAGTCATTTCGACAACTTCAAGGAGTCATTTCGATTATTTCAAGGAGTCATTTCGACTATTTCAAGGAGTCGTTTCGACTATTTCAAAGAGTCATTTCGACAACTTCAAGGAGTCATTTCGACTATTTCAAGGAGTCATTTCGACTATTTCAAGGAGTCGTTTCGACTATTTCAAGGAGTCGTTTCGACTATTTCAAAGAGTCATTTCGACTACTTCAAGGAGTCATTTCGACTATTTCAAGGAGACATTTCGACTATTTCAAGGAGTCGTTTCGACTATTTCAAGGAGTCATTTCGACTACTTCAAGGAGTCATTTCGACTATTTCAAGGAGTCATTTCGACTATTTTAAGGGGTCATTTTTACTCCAAAAGTGGTTTTGACTCTAATGTGGAGTCAAAACGATCCTTTGCTGGAGTCTGATCTCTCTTTTCGATTCATATAAGACTCCTATAGTGGTATCGTCTGACTCCTTCTGGAGTCATTTTTTCGGGGTGCACAAAGAGTCGCTTTACTACTTGATATGGCATCATTCGGATAGAATTAGGGAGGCGGCAAATCGCCAATGCAGTTTACCGAAAGCATATATCACTTGAAACTTATTTGTCGGTTGATCATATTTTAAAAACATCGAGTAAATTAGAATCGCAGTGGTCAATTTTATGGTGAGGACAGCGTATAATAAAAGAGCATTTAGGTGAATAAACAATCTTTGCATAAAATACGAATTAGTAATCAAAACGGAACTATATTTTTCTGCTTACGTATTCCATTTTTAAATTGTAATACTCCCGATTTTTAAATTGAGCTCTTGCTCACTTATGAAACAAACAAACATAATACTTCCGGCGATGTTCTACTTTTAGCAATTTTATTTCAAGGGTGCTTTTACAGTTCTTTCGAACCAAGCGGATCAAACTCAGCCAATCAAGCGAGTGAAGCGACCCTTATGGGGGGGAGCGGTCCAGTTTATATTATCGTGAAGTTTCTTCGTTGTCGGCACTGAAGAAAAACAACGAAATTTAAAGGTTTTACAGCTCAGTAACAGAACAAATGCAAGAAATTAGCGTCTTAAACCTTATTAAGAACTTCTTGTGTCCTTACATTCGTTTAAATTTTCTTAAAATAATTCTTTTTGTCTGTTTTCAATCTACGAAAGCTTATGAACTTTAGTGGGCGCCATCTTGGGTAGTGGTCAAGTCATCATACAACTGGCACGCTAAATCCAGCCTCATGCCCCATCCAGTTTTATTGAGATCAGTGGGGCCATCTCAGAATACTAGATAATAATGCAGCTATACAGCAAGTGCGAACCTTAGTAGTTTTCTTAAAACTTGCAAAAGCGTGTAGCAGTCTCGTCGAATAAGCCATTTTACACAATCACGTTTCTGGTGTTGGTTAGTGCTAATAAATAGAGGATACTAGCAAAGCAGGCTTCGTCATCGCTCTCGCGCGTGCAGGCACGCGCGGAGGAGCTCCTCGAAAAATCGTGTTTTTTTGTCGTTTTGATTACATCAAACTGGAATCCTAACTCATTTAAGACTTTCTAAGAGCATCGTGGGCCGATTTTGAGGGTATAAAGAAGTTCTTCAACTGTGAGTAAAGACGTTATTAAGTATTTCCTAACATTGCTGGAGCAGATTGTATTATAACGTTATTTTCCGCAAGCCCGTTAACTGGTTACGCTTGCGCACGGCACGTGGTTTGACGTCGTCATCAACGGTCAACGTACGCAACGAAATCCGCGCGCCAACGATCTTCCTTTGAACTTTGATTGTATACGTGTTTCGTGGAGCGTAAACTGGAACTGATGTACGTGTCTCAACTTTGGAAACTACAAAACCTCCTGTTGGCCTTTCTACTTGTTTTCCTGTTTTTATTTCTCCCGATATTTCTGCAGCAACAAACTCCTTCAAAACTAACTACTGATGAATCTACCGATAACTATTCATGCCGAAACACTTCTCCGCTATCTGCTTTTCTTACCCGTCTACGTATTAACGTCAAGTGACTTAAAGTAAAGTAAAGTTGTTATTCGTGGGTTATTTAAATAACCTGGAAAAAAATTCTGAAACTAAATAAACTGGACATATTATGCCTTGAAATCCTTCAATCTACGATACCGATAAATTTCAAACGAATTTATGTAGTTTGTCTATTTCTAGTTTTTTATATTTATGTATTTAAACTACGGGGGAGCGCCTCGCATGGGTCCTCGAGTCCCGTTCGCGCTCTTCCCGTTTGGATATCTTCATATATATTGTAAACTGTAAAGTATCCAATAAAGTTGTTTAAAAAAAATATATAAATAAATAAATAAAAAAAAAGCATTCTGGTAGTTGTAGTCACCCAACACCAGAAAACGCTATCGTGCGATCCGAAATGGCTTATTGGAGAATGACTATAGTTAAGTTTCCCGCTCTTTTTTGGTCAGGGTCTCGCCGAGGCTGGCCACTGCCAGCTGTGTAACGAGCGTATTCGTAATTAACAATGTGATTGGTTACTTATAGCCAATCAGAAAATCCGTTCAAAAATAAATTTATTTCCGTAAATGAAGTACAAGAAGTACAAGTCAGAGACCGCTGTATGATTGCGGGCTCTGACCAGGATAATGGCGGCCGCCCAGGCCATGTGGACGAAAGTGAGTGGACTTATCGCAAACTTTGAAGCGTGTATTCTTGGCCTTGGTTAAAGATAATGACTTCGTATTTCACAGAGTGGGTAAGTACAACATAAACATTTATTTAAAGCGAAGTACCGTGCTGCGTAGGCAGTGTTGAACACTTGAACTGCCGAAACTGCGAAACAGAGAACATAGGAGTCGTTTCGAGCGAAGGCCCTTCGTCAGAGAGAAACGTTTCTCTCTGACGAAGGGCCTAAACCTTAGACTACTACGTTCTCTGTTTCGGCAGTATATCTAACCTTACTATATTTCAATTCGATTTTTGTAAAAATAAGGACAGCATCCAGGCGCGGCGTGGCTCCTAAATATTGGCCGGGAGATGACCAGAGGGCCATTCTCAGGGGGGAGGGGAATTGGGGGTTGGGCACAGGGGCGCACATTAGGGGGGGTATGGGGGTGTGTGACACCCCGCCAACAATTGAGAGTTGGTTGAAAAAGTCAGTCCAGAATTGTCGATCCAACTACCTTTTCAGTCTGTCTTGACCGTCTGGTGTGATGGTTTTGGGAACTTGATCATGAGGAAATGAGTTTAAGGAGAGATGGTCGTTAAACTTATCAATTAGACTGATCCAGAGTATCCAACCATTCCAATTTCCTCGGGTATTTATATGATTTTGCTTCAAAATCCCGAATCCCGATATGACCCCAATTGTGGATACTGAAGAAAAATCCCAATTTTTCGTATCCCGATAGAGGTCTGTTTCCATATACCTGAGAAAGTACTTGTTTTAGGGCTGTACTCCATAGTGTTGGCTCACGGAAATTAGAAATAACTGACAAAGTTTTAAAATATTTAATTTTAAATTTTAAACCTAATTCGTCCACGTTGATTCATAAGGCTAGTTTCCACTCAGGAAAATTTTCCTCAGGACAGGAATGGACAGGGCAGTTTTCTTTGTCTTGTGAGCTCTCAGTTGGAACTAATGACTTTAACACAAAGGAAACTTTCCTGTCCATTCCTATCGAGCATGATAAATTTAATTTGAGTACCGTAGGTATACAGTAGTATGGGATTTCTCGAGCTTTAACTCGGTACACTACCTCCTCCACAGATGTTTTTAATTTATTTGCACCCCCTTATGAAAGAAAGAAGCTGGGAAATAAATGCCTGTGGTGCTAGCTAAATATCAACAACTTTATCAAGTGAGACTTTACTCAAAATATCATTCTCCACACTCGTTAGCATTAAACTGTCCAAATTCTCTTGGCTCAGGGAAGATCACAGCTAGCCTTGTCTTGATCAGCTTCAGCTTTGAGAACAACCTTTCACATTTGACTTGTGTGATGGCCAATGTCAGTAAGAAATTATACTCGGTGTATAACTCTGAGTATGCTGTGCTATTCAGGCTATACTGATGTAAAACTTTTATATAAAAATGCATATGATATCTTAGCTTTTACTTAAGGGCCTACAGCTCTGTACGTACTTGGACCCAAAATTGACAAATAATTAACTAGTGGTTTAACCCGTGAAAAATTCACAGTCTTGAAAAAGAACATGTTTTTAGGAAGGTCTCTTTGTTTAGAGACACAGGTAGCGGCAAGATCAATATAGGATTGTTGAAGCGACTGGATCAGGCTCCCTGCATGTGGCCATATAGAGGCACAGCTTCGGGTTTGATTCGGTTATTTTGTATTTTCTTCTTTTCGAAATTAACATAAGAAACGTTATTACAACTTCATCTCAAACTCATTAATAATTCATGAAGAAAACACAAAGGAAATCAGTACCGTGTTGGTGGTTTGGATATCGGAGGAAGAAATAACATAAATTAAGCAAACTTTCATCTTGATTTTCTCTTAAAATACTGATTTGTTTGAGATGCTATCATACACTCGGAGGAGTGTTTCACCAGGATATCCAAACACCTCGAAGTTTGTTCAAAAACCTCGGCTTCGCCTCGGTTTTCAACAAATGTCTCGGTGTTTGGATATCTTGATGAAACACTCCTCCTCATGTATGATACTTGTATATTACTTCTGTCATGTTTCATGGTTACATTACTTTTTTTCCACTCTGCAAAAAGCAAAGGGGATGCGGTCATAATCCAAAATGGCCACCAAGTTAGCGATTGGTGAACGTTTTCATTCTTTTTCAAAAGTGAAAACGCTAATCTTTTCAAAAGCCATACACCCATTGCACACTGTTGAACATTAGGCTTAGTTTTGGTAGTGGTTTAGTTTGAATGGGCCCAGTGGTCTAGCTTTTCCGCAGATGAATGCACAGACAGATGGACAGACACGGCTATTAATATATAGATTACTTGTCTTGGGGCCCCAAATCTCCCGGTGTCCCGGTGGGCCACACCATGCCTGACAGCATCAAAAATAGTGTGTGCACATGTTTGTTCAATCTGCAGGCCGCAGGCATACGTTTTGCTGTACAACAGCTCATCAGTGCACTTTAGAGTGAAAAGTTGGTTTAGTGGGAGCTGGGAGATTTATGATTCATATAAATATATGATTTAATATTAAATTTACTCACATTTATATCAATAAAGACTGATTTAGTTTTACCAAAATAATATTTTGAATTCATCGGAAAGTGGAGTGGGAGAGGCTTATTAGAGAGGTATGGGGCTTATCAGAGAGGGAGGGGGCTTATTAGAGAGGGAGGTGGCTTATTAGAGAGGGAGGTGGCTTATTAGAGAGGGAGGTGGCTTATTAGAGAGGGAGGGGGCTTATTAGAGAGGGAGGGGGCTTATTAGAGAGGGAGTGGGCTTATTAGAGAGGGGGTGGCTTATTAGAGAGGGAGGGGGTTTATTAGAGAGGGAGGGGGCTTATTAGAGAGGGAGGGGGCTTATTAGAGAGGGGGTGGCTTATTAGAGATGGAGGTGGCTTATTAGAGAGGAGGTGGCTTATTAGAGAGGAGGTGGCTTATTAGAGAGGGAGGTGGCTTATTAGAGAGGGAAGTGGCTTATTAGAGAGGGAGGTGGCTTATTAGAGAGGGAGGTGGCTTATTAGTGAGGGAGGTGACTTATTAGAGAGAGAGGGGGCTTCTGAGAAAGGGAGCGGGGCTTATTAGAGAAGGAAGTGGCTTATTAAAGGGGAGGTGGCTTATTAGAGAGGGAGGTGACTTATTAGAGAGGGAGGGGGCTTCTGAGAACTGTAGGTGGCTTATTAGAGAGGGAGGTGGCTTATTAGAGAAGGAGGTGACTTATTAGAGAGGGAGGTGGCTTATTAGAGAGGAGGTGGCTTATTAGAGAGGAGGTGGCTTATTAGAGAGGGAGGTGACTTATTAGAGAGGGAGGGGGCTTCTGAGAACTGGAGGTGGCTTATTAGAGAGGGAGGTGGCTTATTAGAGAGGGAGGGGGCTTATTAAAGAGGGAGGGGGCTTATAGAGATGAGCCAATTAATTGGTTAATCCGATTAATTGGCCGATAATCGGCCTTTTTTCAATAATCGGTAATCGGCCGATTATTAACGCATAATCGGCTTTTTGCCGATTGCGTTACTATTTACAGTCGTTGGCACCTAAGTGTGTACACCGCCCGTCAAAACATGTTTTTATGTCAACGTCAAAGTTAAATGTTTACCTTGGAAACGTATTAGGTTTTCATCCAATACATTCGAGCCAATGCATTATTGTCACATGAATGTGCCCTTCGCCAATCACATCTCGCCAATCCCACGGTGTTGATTTCAAAACGGTTAACTTCGGCTTAAATTTAGATCATGTTTTGATGGGCGGTGTACACGCTTAGGTGCCAACAACTGTACTTACATAGCGATTTATTTCCCGACACCGGGGAAAAAACTCGGCAATATTCATTGACAAAATAGCTAATGCCTACATGTGTATGTGACAGCTGACAAGAGCAGCTTGCAAGATGACTTCTTGAGAGAACATGACAGAGGTGTGTAAATAATGTTCTGTTATTATTTGCGAAGTTTGCGTTAAAACTATTGTCGTTGAATATTGTTTCGTGTGTAACGAAACAATATTCAGCTTAACGAGCTAAGAGAAGGACCTAACTTCAAAATAAGTGATTGTCTTATAAGTATTAAAAGTTTAAAACATGTGTTTTGAAATTTAGAAGTATAAACAAGTAATAATAGAGAGAACCGAATTTTGTCTGATGCATTTTTATTTCTGCGTATATAGCCGAAGTTTGAGAGAAGTGTCCTCACGTATTTTCATGCTAATCAGCAAAACCCAGAGTCAAGCAACAGAAAAGTTCTACCAATTAAGTACAAATGTCAGTGAATTCTTCAGCAACGTCTTTGTAATTAACAACACGAAATTATAATTGGCTTTGGCAGATTAATTGGGAGGGAGGTGGCTTATTAGAGAGGTAGGTGGCTTATTAGAGAGGGAGGTGGCTTATTAGAGAGGGAAGTGACTTATTAGAGAGGGAAGTGACTTATTAAAGAGGGAGGGGGCTTATTAGAGAGGGAGGTGGCTTATTAGAGAGGGAGGGGGCTTATTAGAGAGGGAGGTGGCTTATTAGAGAGGGAGGTGACTTATTAGAGAGGGAGGTGACTTATTAGAGACGGAGGTGGCTTATTAAAGAGGGAGGTGGCTTATTAAAGAGGGAGGTGGCTTATTAGAGAGGGAGGTGGCTTATTAGAGAGGGAGGTGGCTTATTAGAGAGGGAGGTGGCTTATTAGAGAGGGAGGTGGCTTATTAGAGAGGGAGGTGGCTTATTAGAGAGGGAGGTGGCTTATTAGAGAGGGAGGTTGGCTTATTAGAGAGGAAGGTGGCTTATTAGAGAGGGAGGTGGCTTATTAGAGAAGGAGGGGGCTTATTAGAGAAGGAGGGGGCTTATTAGAGAAGGAGGGGGCTTATTAGAGAAGGAGGGGGCTTATTAGAGAAGGAGGGGGCTTATACATGCTGACACTTTAAATTCCAAAGAAAGACATGAATAGACCAATCAAAAATGAGAAAAAGTATTTATTACATTTTATATACAGAAAAAATACATGTTACTTGTATATTAAAAATACAGTCATGACACGCATGACCAGGTTTGGTAAAAAATTTCAATGTTGTCATTTTATCCACAATTTCTAGTGGAAGCTGACATCACATCATTGTTTGCAGAAGTGCCTCTGGCATCCAAGTTAAAGTTAAAGTTGAAGCTATATCTATTCAATCAAATTTCCACTGTAGCGGAGTATACTCACAGCTCTTGTGTACAGAAAACTTTTAATATCAAAGTTTTGATGTGGAGAAAATTAACACGTATTTTAAAAGTACTTCAAAATCTCATTAATAAATCATAAAGGTAAAACAAAAGAAATCCATGAATGTCTTTATATGCGATAAAAACACACTCACTGTTTTTAATAAATTTCTCATTAGTTTTCAGGTCTCAAACGAGGTTAATTTTCAAAATTACTTTGCCAATAAACTCACAAGTTGCTGATAGTTTGTATTAATATGAAACATTTCAAAATATTATCAAATTCATTAAAAATTCATGAAGAAAATTAAAAAGAAATGAATATTTAATCAATATCTGTAAATCACGTACAGATTCGTCCTGATTTACATAAACTTTTTCCTCAATTTACTTGGCTAAAATCACTCCAACTTGAAAAATAGTTTGAAAACATGGCTATATTTAGATACGTCCATTTGATAAGTACGATAAAGCATTCGCAGCCGATCTGTATCTGATGTACTACGGCTCGCTTGCAGCTCACCTTGTAAATCAAATACAGATCGCTGCTCATGCTTTACCATTACTTCAAAAACTCATTAATAATTCATAAACTAAAATAAAACAAAAGAAATCCATGAATATCTTTATATGTGATAAAAACGCACTCGCTGTTTTTAATAAATTTCTCGCTGGTTTTTAGGTCTCAGACAAGCATTTCTAAAACTCACAGCATGTGTTTTATCAGGTCTAAAATACTTGGCTATTGCCTCGTGTATTAAACCCAATAAAACACTACTGCTTGTCTGCTTGAATTAAAAACATAAAACGTCATTCAATACATTTCTGACAACCCTCAACATTACAATTTGATCGTTGAATTCAGAAGATTACAAGTTTTGTGTTTAACACTCTCATTTGTTTAATATAATCTAAACCAATATTCCAATTTATAAATTCTATTTTTATTTTATCACACAAATCTTTAACAAACAATCATCTGGTATGTGATTGTCATTCTGCAAAAGGTTCAAATTAGTAACTGAGTTTACAATAATTAGTTATTCTCATTTTTTAGAGCATTATCACATAGGTGTTTTATTTAATAACCTCACGATGTATGTCAGTCATCCAAAGGGCTGAATTGGTAAGTTTACAATTTTTATTTTTTAGTGCATCCCATATATAAATGTGTAACAGCCTCATCTCCTATGCCATTCCCCTCAAGGTTCAAATTAGTGAAGGTTACAATTTTCATTTTTTAAGTGCATCACTTTGATGTTTAGCACCCTCAGTTCCTGAGTTTACAGTTTTTATTTTTAGGTTATCACGTAGATGTCTAGCACTCTCATCTTCTATGTCATTGTGCATAAGGATCAATTTAGTAAGTTAACAATTTTTATTTTTAGTGCATCTATATGTACCGGAGCCTTCGTGGGCGTTGCTTAATTGGCGCCGGTGGTCCCCTGTATTGATCGCATGTTGCGCAACATCGACGAACCCTAGTTCTTCGGAGAACACGTCTGAAAACTCAGAAAGCAGTTTGCTTAGGTTTTCTCTTTCGGTGGGACCAAGTGATGGATCGATAGCATTGTCGATTTGTTCTCGAATGTGCGCTATTTTTACCGCACCGCATGTCGTCTCGTCTGGGGGACCCGTATCGCGTCGCATCTCTTGGGGTTTGCTAGATTTCACTAGGGCAATGGGTTCAGGTGATGGATTCATGACCTTCAGTGGGACAGTACGTCCTTGTTGCTCCACAACAACACTGAGAGTGTTAAACATCTAAATCGAGAGGAAGCAGAACAGCATATCCAAGATATGATCCATTTTTATGATTTAGTATGCAAAAAGGGTGGGCAATTACGGTTTTGCGTAGAGTATAGGAAACTGAACGAAGTAACCAAAAATGACGCTCATCCTTTACCTAGAATCGACGATACATTAGATGCGCTAAAAGACGCCAAAATATTCACGACATTGGATCTGAGAAGCGGTTACCGTCCGAAAACCGCCTTTGTGACTCACTGATGGGCTCTATGAATTTCTACGCATGCCTTCCGGTTTGTCGTCCGCATCGTCGATGTTTCACTAAGGAACGATGGATATAGTGCTATCCGGTGTGGCGGTCTGAGATTGTCACCGCTGAGATTCTATATCGATTTGTGTTATCAAATATTTGACGTTCAAAACATTCAAACTTTTTACCTTCAAATGGTTTATTGATGAAAACTCCTTATAGTACAAAATTCAAAAACTTTGAACTTTGCGAGTAGCTAGTTGTGAATTTGTCACAACATATATTACAACAGGGGCTTTTCAAGAAATCTGAACAACGAATGCGATGAACGGCATTATGAACTGAAATCACGGGATGATCGTGTATATTCTTGCTCTATGCATGTATATGAACCAAAATTATTGTTAATCTTCTAAACTCTGGATATATTTAATAATTCAATGGAATGATCGATACAAGACATCTTAATCAGTTAGTTAAATTTTTTCATTAAAACTGTGATTATTCATCTCAAGTATTCGATTTTATTCAGGCAGTGTTCATAGATCAGTCATTTTATGGCAAAAAGTTTGATTATTCTGGCCATAAAGCCGATTACAGATATTGATGTACAATCTCAGCACGATGACAATCTTAGACCACCACACCTGGTTGAGTTATGACATTTATTTGTGCTATCTTGACGACATCATTATCTACTCTAGCGATTTTGAACGACACTGCGCTCGAGTTAAAGCAGTTCTATCGCGGTTTCGGCAACATAATCTTCGGGTGAAATTGTCGAAGTGCACTTTCGCAGCGAAACAAGTAAAGTACTTGGGCCATATGATTTCAGAACAAGGGGTTCAGCCTGACTCCTCGAAAATTGAACACGTGAAGAGTATTGCAACACCAACTTCGGTTAAACATATCAGAACTTTTCTAGGTTTAGCTGGCTATTATATGAGGTTTATCGCTGGGTTTTCAACTTTAGCGGCGCCACTAACAGACCTTGCAAAGAAGAACGCGCATTTTAATTGGTCCAATGAGTGTGAAAACTCATTCCGAAAACTAAAAGAGTTGCTATATGTTGCGCACCTATCTTAAGTTATCCACGATTTGACAGAGAATTCCTTCTGCAGACTGACCGCTTCGGACGTAGGTTTAGACGCGGTTTTGTCCCAAGAAGACGATAACGGGAACGAAAGGGTCGTGCATGGCATATGCGTCTCGGGCATTATCACCCAGGGAACGAAGATATTCCACCACCGAAAAAGAGGCGTTTGCTGTAGTATTTGGTGTTAAACACTTTCGAGTCTATCTATTAGGTAGAAAATTTAAACTCGTCACGGATCACAGTTCATTGCGCTGGTTGCACAGCATGGAACTAAAGGGTAGGTTAGCACGTTGGATCATGGTACAGGAATTTCAGTTTCATGTCATACCACAGGGAGCCCAACTCTGACGCCTGTGATGGTCCTTCCTCTTTTTTTGTTTTATTATATGAGCTAGTTGACTGAAAACCGAGGCCGCTTAACTCTGACAGTTGTGTAAGCTGGTTAACAGTTGGTAATATATGCATATATATGCAAATTGCAGCGCGCGGTAATTGGAAACTCGAAACAGCTTTTGGGCTCAAATTACTACGACAAAGAAGGCAGGCCTTATTGTACTGCGTGTTTAGTCGTCTCGGCTTTCAGTGAATAGAATAGAATAGAATAGAATAGAATAGAATAGAATAGAATAGAATAGAATAGAATAGAATAGAATAGAATAAAACTTTATTTTACGAGGGAAAAGACGTATTAACCGTAAAGGTTATCTAACATACGGCCCTCACAATATTACAATATTTACAAATACAACAGACATAACTAATACACTATATATATATGGAAATAATGTCAAGTGATAAACTAGTCAAGTAGAAACACATTTACAATTCAATAAAAAATTACAATTGACGCAAAAAAGGTCTTCCAGATGGTTAATACAGGTAAGTTTATGAAGAAGGCGAAGAATTCTTTGCAAAAGTGTTTTGGAACAATTACCCCAAGTGACAGAGCAGTAAATAATATTGGCATGAATGCAGGAGTTATAAAAACGAAGAGCACAATCTTTAGTTAAGAAAGGCTTAATCCGGCGCAGTAATGCAAGCCTACTATTGAGGGTTGAACATAATTTTTCGATGTGATTAGTCCAAGTTAAATGGCTGTCTAAGGTCACACCCAGTACTTTAGCTTGCGTGACCTGTTGAATTTCTTCGCTGTTTAATGTGACCGAGAGAGATCGATCAGAAATACCCCTTAATTGTTGGATGGAATGGATGAGCATGGTTTTAGTCTTGGATGTGTTAGCTACCATCCTGTTTTGCTCGGTCCAAGCTGAGATATCATTAGCAACAAGATTAAGATTTACATGTAAATCATGAATAGAAGAACCTGTTGTTAGTATAGTGGTGTCATCTGCAAACATTGTAGAATTTGAGTGTGATAGTTGAGAAGGAAGATCATTAATAAATAATATGAAAAGAAGGGGTCCTAGAATGCTTCCCTGAGGAACCCCGATCGTAATAGGGAGCATATCAGACAATGTACTCTTAAAAGAAGTACGTTGACAGCGATCACTAAGATAAGAAGTAAACCACTCCAACGCTAGTGGAGAAGATCCGTACATCTTAAGCTTAAGAAGTAAGATACGGTGGTCAACGAGATCAAAGGCCTTTTTGAAGTCAATAAGAAGAAGTCCGTTTAATAGTTTGTTATCTATGTTAGTTAGAATCTTATCAGTGAGATCAGTGACTGCTACTTCACATGAGCGAGATGTCCTAAATCCAAATTGATTATCAACAAGAAGATCGTAGTCAGTTAGAAAATTATAAAACGAAACATGAACATGACGTTCAAGAACTTTAGAGATAATGGCTAAAACAGAGATAGGACGGAAGTTAGAACGGTCAGAAAGCGAACCCGTTTTATATAGGGGAGAAACTTTTGCAATTTTCCCTAAGTTAGGAAAAATAGCTGAGGTAATACTGAGGTTATAAATCTTCGTCAGAATGGGCGAAATAGCTGGTGCAGCTATTTTAAGAAAATATCCGTTAACTCCATCCAACCCAGCGGCTTTCGTTACAGACAAATGGTTAAGACAATTTAGTACAAAATCCTCTGAAACTGGGGGAATAGTAAAGGTGGTATTTGGTGAAAGTTTAGAAGAAACAAAATTTGCAAGGTAGTCCCAATTTGGGTTGCTAGGAGAATTATTAAGCTTTACAGAGTTTGTTATGCATTAGCAAAGTGGTGATTAAATAGGTTGGCGATATCTTTAGCATCAGTAAATGTCTTCCCATCTATAGTTAAGTGGTTAGGCAAGTTAGAAGACTTTGAGGGAGCAATGTTACGGATTATTTTCCAGAGATTTTTTGGGTTATCAAGATTAGCATTAATAGAATTACTATAGAATCTTAGCATCTCTAATTAAATGCACCACACGGTTACGTGCAGATCTAAAATCGCGCCAACAAATGGTAGTATTAATAGAAATAGCGCGCTGATGTAGATTGTTGCGCTTCTTAATTGCATCACTAATCTCATCGGTAAACCATTCAGGCTGATGGAGCCTTTTTACACGTTTCTTCTTCAAGGGTGCGTGATTATCGAGTACATCGTTAAACAAAGCATACCATTGCTCAAGCGCTTCATTAACATCTGTAAACATTTCCATGGTATTCCATGGTAGATTGTTTAAATCAGCTACGAAAATATCAGCAGAAAAGTCCTTAAGCGAACGATAAAAAATGGACTTATGACTAGACTAGAGGACTTCGGGAAAACGCCTCGGATCAGGGGCGGATTTAATATACGTCAAACACGTCAAGCGACTAAGGTAAAAAATCTGAGATGCGAAAATGAAAGGGTTTCTTCTGATTTTGCAATTTTTAACATATTTGGCAAGATACGGTTTATTCTTTGCCGAAGAATAATTTCATAATCTCTAGAGCCTTCGTCAGACGCCACGCAAGTTATTCTGTGGCGACCTGTGGGCAAGCAGGCTTAGCTTGGTACTAGAACCGTATAAGAGGTAACTATGGCGGGAAGTGGTCACCGACCGGCACGTTTATCCACGTCAAAATGGCCAAAATACGTCAAAATGGCCGAAATACGTCGAAATCATGAGCGCTGATTGGTCAAAGCCAATGGAATTACGTCGGAAGTAAATGCAATTACGTCGGAAGTAAAAATTTTTAACGCAGGCTAGATTTTGATTGGCTAGAAACTAAATCTTGGCCGCAATCCGCCGCATGAAGCTGTATCTTTGCAGCATCTTGCAGCATGAAGAGATTACACGCGGGCTAATTTGACTGAGGATTGACTGTTGTGTCATGGCTTCGACAAACGTCTTAGAACGTGTGCAGAGCGCTCTGAAGAGTAATAACGATGAGTTATTGCGACAAATCTATTACGATTTGTCTTCAAAAATCCAAAATTGTGCTATCCTCTCGGATCGGGAGCTTCATGCGAAGTTTAGCGTAAAATCCTTACACAGGGATTTCGATGCGGAGGCATATTTGCCGAAGTATGCTAAGGATGGAAAGAAGACCTGTATTGCTCTTAGGTGAGTCTATAGATAATCTGTCATTCTATTTGTATTGCTCATAACGAATGAAGCAATGCCCCTCATTACGCACCCGAAGACTCGCAATAGAGGAGCGCGATTTTGGCTTATACTGCTACAACCGAAACATACATCGACAACGAGTCCCTTTTATATACCAATTCCAAGATGCTGCGACGCGTTGGACTCAAAAACACAAACAACAAGTTTGGTAAGCACTCGCTTTATCTCTCCTTTATTGTATCTGCGCAGCAGATATATTGCTATCGTGTTGTGTGTGTGTGTGTGTGTGTGTGTGTGTGTGTGTGTGTGTGTGTGTTAACTTTTTTGTGTAGCTGTAAACAATGCGCGACAAGTGAATCGGGCATGATCGGGGACAATCGAAGCTCAGAATTTTTCAGTGTCACCTATACGAGCTGTCAGTTTGAACGATGGAAACAAGTATTTTTCATCCGATCGTGTTTACAATATTTCGTTCGCCATATCACGAAGTCCTCCGAAGCGACAAAGTTTTGGATTAAAATACTACGATTTTCAGGGTTCTATTCTATACGATTTTTTCAAATTCACATATCTTGTACATAATTTAACGTTCTATCTAACTATACGAGTTTCGTTAATGGCACAAACCTACAGACGATTCAGGGATACTTTAAAATGATTGCGTTTGACCGTACGCCAAGTGATAGCATAATAATGCAATTTGATATTTGCGCTCATCTTAGTTCAAATAGATTTTTCTCCGTTGCTATTCTATACGATTTGTTCTAATTCACATACGTTGTACAGAATTTAACGCTCTATCTAACCGTGCAAGTTTCCCAAATGGCACAAACCTACAGACGATTCAGGGATTTACTTTAAATATGACCGCGTTTGACCGTACGCCAAGTAAATAGCGTAATAATGCAATTTGATATTTGCGCTCATGACAGTTCAAATAGCCTTTTCTCCGTTGCTATTCTATACCATGTTTTCTAATTCACATATCTTGTACAGAATTTAACGCTATATCTAACTGTAGAAGTTTCGTGAATGGCACAAACCTACAGACGATTCAGGGATTTACTTTAAATATGACCGCGTTTGACCGTACGCCAAGTAAATAGCGTAATAATGCAATTTGATATTTGCGCTCATGACAGTTCAAATAGCCTTTTCTCCGTTGCTATTCTATACCATGTTTTCTAATTCACATATCTTGTACAGAATTTAACGCTATATCTAACTGTAGAAGTTTCGTGAATGGCACAAACCTACAGACGATTCAGGGGTATACTTTAAACACGCGGTATCCGGTGGCTCAACTGCAATGAAGATATATCCCAATACGGCTGTTAGCCGTTAAATTCTATATTTCCGACAAAGTTTTTGACTAAAACACTATGATTTTTCAAGGTTCTATTCTATACGATTTTTTCTAATTCACATATGTGTAGAGTGTTTAACGCTCTATCTAACTGTACAAGTTTCGTGAATGGCACAAACCTACAGACGATTCAGGGATACTTTAAATATGACTGATTGCGTTTGACCCGATAATTGCCATTTGATATTTGACGCACATCTCAGTTCAAATAGATTTTTCTCCGTTGCTATTCTATTTTCTCTAATTCATATTTGTTGTCCAGAATTAACGCTCTATCTAACGGTATAAGTTTCCAAAATGGCACAAACCTACAAACGATTCAGGGGTATACTTTAGACCCGCGGTGTCCGGTTCAACAGCCGTATTGGCATATACCCGATGCAGTTAGCCGTTAAAGTGTCTATGCGACCAAATGAGACTTTGCACTTTTAGAATCTTTGGTAACTATAGATACTAAAACCCGAAAACAGAATTAAATTCGATCTTTTCTTCGCGGAGTTATTGCTATTTAAATAGTTGATTTTTTGTGGCGAAGAAATTGAAAACCGCGAAAAGAGCTTGGAACCGAATCAGTGCATTGTGACGTCACAATAGTAACTCCCTCCATAGAAAAACAACAACATAGCAAGTATTAGCATATAGTACGCAAAGGTTTAGTGCAATATAAGTCACGCAATCTGAAAATGCCAAATAGATGTGTTGTTGGCGGCTGTTCTAATGTCCCCAGCGCAAAACAGGGAATTGCATTGCATTTCATACCATTCACTGGAGACGAGAGGCCAGAAGCGAAAAAACGACGAAAGCAGTGGGTCGACTTTGTACGACTCAAGCGAGCAAAATGGGATCCGACTCCCAGCTCAAGCATTTGTTCGGTGCACTTTCCGAAAGAAGACTTTACAGAAAGGTTTCTTGGTATTTCTGGTTAAATCCCTCGGTTGATTGCGGATGAAATTGGCGTCGTCGCAATTCCAAAATATCATATATCTGCTGAGGAAACACCTCTGTCTGCTAGAGCCAAGAGAAAGGTAAGTGCGTAACCTTTGAAAATCAAATGTTTGTACATTTTGCTTTTTTAACAAGAGACGAAATTCATTCGTCAACCTCTTGGTGTAACTGCAACTTAACCAATATCCAATTTTTAATAGATTGTGAAAGAAACTATATGTCCAAGTCCATGGTGATATCGACTGAGGATAGCGTGACTTCGAGCGTGACCTTCACCGACAGCGCCATAGTAATTGATCATGCATCACAGCCGTTGAACAAAGTAGAAGATTCTGAAGAGGAATTCGAAGGAAATGGCACAACAGAGGATGAGAGGCCTTTGCTAGTTTTGCCAAACAAAGTACGTTTATAGGTTTAACCATTAAAACGCGCAAGTTGCGCCACAGCTAGATATTTAATTAGAGGTAATCATAACACTGTCATGATCACTGTGTCTGTGATATTTTTTCTTTGCTCTGAGCCAAAAAAACAGACGGTTGTGTTGGATGCGCCTATTTAGTGAGAGAAAGGAGAAATCTATGGAATAAATATATTAAGCTAAAAGCTAAATTCAATGCAACGATCAAAGTGAAACGAACTAAAGGTAGTTAGACATGAAATATACACGCACTGCAGGGAAAACCCGTCTAATATTTCAATATTTAATCTTATAACCAACTTTTTTCCTTGGACCATTTTCATACGGCTGGTGAATGAGCTTACATCATAAACTTTATTCATGCACAGCCAAAACTTATTCAATTCCCACATTTCTAGGTGTTCAGTGTGATATAATTACGGAAATTGGCAGAGAACAGAAAACTGAAAGCGAAACCCTACACGATGTAAACATGGAGCACGACACGGTTTTCGATGAGGAGGATTTCACTGAATACGAAGTAGACGACGAACCTGCAGACGAGGATTTTGAGTACGAAATCGAGACAGAATCTGAGTTGGAAATTGATTTGGATGAGAATAGGTAACGCAATTAAGGGAAAAGATTGAGAATATTAACCCTTCCCCGTCTGGGAGGCTTTTCCTCAGCGTGTAGAATTGTGTACACTAGCCATGCAGGCTAAAATCCAGAAACGTTTGACCGAGAGTTAGGTAGATAGTATATAGTTAAACTTTAAGAATAGCAATGCCATTGTATCCTTGGCAGCTTTGCTTTCGTATGGAACATTACCTGTTTTTCTTAAACAAATTTTAGGGTTTCTGTGAAGGATACAAATCTACGACAGGAACCGAAATTCATCGTTTTCCTCTCTCAGTTGCTTTTGCTGTTTAAATTCTGTCACTATTGCAAAACAGATAACCCCCTTGTGGAAGCTCGAAAAGCTGGAACTGCAGTGATCATCACAACAGCTTTTCTTTTTTTCGCTGTATTCAGCCAGCCATTCCTCGTCGGCAACTGGTTCATTAGCATATGGACCATATCTCTGGTTCACGATCGTCCATTGCCGTCGCTTCCCCCACAGTTCCCTCTACTTCAGTTGGGTCGTTGATTGTATACGGCCCGGGAATATAGTTCCAATCAGAGTCGTCAGTTTGGTAACTTTCATTCTCCGTGTCTGAACTTGATGAGGACATTTTAAGCGTTACAATATTAGCTCGAAACACAAGATAAATCACACTAGTACTTTAACCCTTCGCTGTTTAGGAAGCTGAGATGTTGATTACTATTGTGACGTATTAGTTACCAGTTCTCGACTTTCGCGGTTTGAAAAATTTGTTGCCGTTAAAATTTGAAATTTCCGATTTTCAACCCGCTATAACTTAGTGAAAACAAGTTCGAATTTGAATCTGTTTTCGATTTTTAATATCAACGCGTCAAGAAGATCCTAAAAACGTGAAGTCTCATTTGGTCGTATAGACACTTTAAATTCTATATTTCCGACAAAGCTTTGCACTAAAACATTTCGGAGACGGGATATTCCTGATAAAACTGGTAAGTATTTTTAACGTGACTTATAGTAAACTTGTGAGTGTGATCTACCACAGTTTTTGTGAGTCAATAGTCATGATAAAAAATTATTTTGGTCAGAGAACGTGTACTTTATCTTTAATTATCTTATAAGATCATCTCGCTAAAATCTTATAAGATCAGCTACGTGTAAAAATCTTATAAGATTTTTCTTAAGATCTTACAAGATCACACAAGATCTTGACAAGATTCTCACAGTGGTGGGTTTGGCGCAGATACATGTACGCATAGCGGACCTTTTGTTATAATTATTACCGTGTTGATAGTGTTTATTATTTTGTTATTTACTTAAATCACATCGACTCCAACCCCAAATCCCTGCTGATGAGACCACCATAGAGGTCGAAACGCGTCCAGGGTTGTGTCCTACGATCCTGAATGATTGCACTATACTATACGTTACAAATCCTTTATTCTTTTTCTGATGTTTTTTCATGGTTCCTAAACAGTAATTTTACACTACATGTCCAACAGCGTGTTCCGTGTCGCCTTTCATACGCAACATAGCCGGAGGCTAATCGCGCTGTTCAGTTCAAATTCTCCCTCGTTTCACGATAATACCCGGCCAAAACTCCAATGTGGTTCCCATAACTACACATAAACCTTTATAAAAAATGTCATATGTCATGTATCTTTACTAATTATGGGATTCCCCTTTTTTATTACTGGAAGAAATTTAACGTTTACAAACTGTCACAAGGTCTCGGATAAAAATAAAATAACAAAGTCCTCGTTTTGAACGAAGACTTTCTTGAAAATAATAAAATGTGCCATTAAAAACATGTTGAAAATTAGTTACGATTTTCCTTTAAATTGCTATCAGAACGCGGGAAATGCCATTTAAAGAACCAAATTTCAAAAATTTTCCGGGGGACCATGCCCCCGGACCCCCCCAGATTCCGTGTTTGACTAAGGTATAAATTTTCCTAGATCCGCCCCTGCCTCGGATGAACCATGTAACGAAAATAGGTAAATGATCACTTAATCCAATCGGTAAAGTACCGGATTTAAAAACATTATCCTTGTGAGTAACGTAAATATGATCAATAATAGATCCAGAAATAGGTCTGGTCGGTACGGTTAGAAGTTGGTGAAGATTAAAAGAATTAAATATTTTTTTAAAGCGCTTACTGCCCAGACTGGAAAGTTTGTATCGCGCAACGGAAATATCCGTTGCGCGATTTTTCACGACAATTTCCCGCGGCCGCGCAATTTTCGTAAAAAATGTGTGGCCGCGCAATTTTTCGAAAAATTGCCTGTGATCGCGGACTTTTAATGCAGATTCGGCGAAAACGGCATGAAAATTCGATTGTAGCCGCCATTTTATTCGCGACCGCCCTGGAAACGACTTATTTTCCCGCGCGAGCCCGCGCAATTTTCACGGGATGCCCGCGCAAAATGGCGGCCGAAATTTGATTCCCGTTGCGCATTTTACAAACTTTCCAGTCTGGCTTACTGCATGACAGATAACAAATCAATATTAAAGTCTCCTAGAATAATTGTTTGGTTGCCCTCAGTGTCTGCTTTAGATAGCATACTATCAAGAATGTCCAAGAAAGAAGCATCAGAGGAAGGAGGACGATAAACAAAGGAGACCAATATCGGTTTAGAGTGAGGAAAATTGATCTCAATCCAAAGACATTCGATATCATTAATTTCCAGATCAAGGCGCCTTTTGAAGATTAAATGATCAGGGACGTAGAGCAATAATCCACCACCTTTTTTGACTTTCCTGTCAGCACGAACAATGGTGTAGTGATCAAAAGCTAAGGTCGCATTATCCCATGAGTCATCAAAAAATGTCTCAGAGAGGCCAAGGAGCAGGTTTGGTTTCTTCGCGTTTGAGGAGGTGATACGACTTGAAAGTATTAGTTTGATTTCATCTAACTTGTTAGTTAATGAGCACACATTCATGTGACAGCAATTCAGACCTTTCAAAGGTAATGGCAAATCTTTGTAAACATTCGGGTTAGTTGGAGAACTTGTTTGTAGATTAGTGGTAGTAGATGAAGTAGCTTTAGTTGAAGAGGGCGACACACTATTAGTAGGTGAAGATTCGCTATCTTTGGACGGACCAGGGTTGAGTTCAATATCATGGATCAGTTTAATAATCGGGTGGAATGACGCTGTGGCGTTGCTGTTGTACAGTACTCTTGCCGATGAACGACGATAGCTTAGCGTGGATACCAAAAACCTTGAGCGCCATCCTGAAAGAGCTGTTTCGGGTTTGATAACAAATTGAACAGTTGGGTTGAAAGTAGGACTGAGTGATAAATGAAAAAGGAGCAATAAAGCATAAAACGTAATTATTGTTAGATGAAACTTCATATTCAAGCCCAGAATCACCAGGTTATATATTTATACGCCAGGGGAAATCCCGCACACGCTGAAAAATGACAAGAAGCGAAAGTCTCAGGTTTCGAAGGCCAAAGTTCAAACAAAGGCGAGCTTGGGAAAATAACCAATGGATAAATGTAAAAATCATGAATAATTCAAAACTGACGGCAAAATATGGAGATGATATTTGAACAGGAGGATAGTAACACCAAAGTCAAATAAATTACACAAAAGAAAGTCATGAAATCAAATTCTCAGGACTTCAAGGCGAAGCGGTTTGTAGACGGGCTGAGCGTCACGGGCTGAGCGTCACGCGCCATTCACGTGGCACAGAAGCCCAACAGCTTGACTGTGTAAATAATAGACTAATTAGTGTAAAACTGAAGTAAAACTAACGTAACTTTGCCCTTATTTACTTGATAATTGCAAATTTCGGCCTGAAATCATCCCGGCTTACCGGGCTAGCCCGCTCCATGTAATCGTTTCGTGAACTCATCCCGGTTAACTGGGCTAGCCCGCTCCATGTAATCGTTTCGTAAACTCATCCCGGTTAACCGGGCCATGTAATCGCCCCCTTAGATAATAAGATAAACATTGGACTTTGTCAGTAAAAGCGTTGAGTAATATACCTGTAAAAATACTTAATGTATAATTAATTCTTTGAAAGTTTTAATGGCGATAATGTAATATTTGTGGAAACAGCACGTAAAGTATTTCTTTGCTAAGCTTTCGGCCTGTCGACTCAGGTCTTCATCAGAGCTATGACAACAAGTTGTTGGCTCACGTCATTTATAAACTAAGCAACTGATCAATTAAATCACGTAAGAATATAATGGCGTATCAATAAAATATTAATAAAATTAACGTGATACGCCATTGTATTCTTACGTGATTTAATTGATCAGTTGCTTAGTTTATAAATGACGTGAACCAACAACTTGTTGTCATTGCTCTGATGAAGGCCTGAGTCAACAGGCCGAAAGCTTAGCAAAGAAATATTTTACGTGGTGTTTCCACAAAACTTATTTATAATACTTAATGTAGTTCGTCAGTAAAATAACTGTAGTTCACGTGTTAGTAGGAAAGTATATAAATAGGGGGCAAATATGTAATAGGACAGCGAGAGAGAAAGACCGTGTGGTTAGCGAAGTTAGAGAGTTGTCGAATAAAAGATTGAACCTGCAGTTGTCGGCTGTGTTTATTAGGCTACAGGTAAACGCCACCTTGGTGCTGTTATAGGGTCCAAGGAATATAAAGATCAATACTGCAACGAGAAGGTCTCAGTCTGGAAAGAAGAAATTGAAACACTTTCTAAAATTGCAAAGAGTCAACCTCATGCAGCCTATATTGGCCTAACAAAGGGTTATAAATCCAAATTCACGTATTTCATGCGCACAATCGAATCTTTCGAAGAACATGTGGAGCCAATTCAGAAAGTGCTGAATGAAGTTTTTCTGCCGACAATTTTTGGGCAAGATGAACAGTTTACTGAGGAACTTAGTGAACTTTTCACTCTACCATCAGCCCAAGGGGGTTTGGGAATGCCTTCCCTGAAGGACGAATCACCACAGCAATACGCCGCTTCAACCTCGATAACAACATCCCACGTAGAGTCGATTATAACACAATTGGTTTGTTATCTCAAGAATTTATTACAATTTGCCTAGAACATAATATGTGGGACTAATACTAAATCAATGCGCATGTCTATACATTGTTGTTGTTTTTATAGACAACTATCTAATATTAGTTTATGTGCGTGAATTTGCATTAGATCAATGGTAATCATTGAACCGAACATATGCATGCATTGTTATTTAAAAGAGATTTATTACAGATATATAGATATAAATGGCGATTGCATTTCAAATAAAGATAGTTACCGTAAAAAATTGTCAGCCTTTACACACACGATACATGGCCACGTTTGGATGTCGCCCTCGGGACTTTTACTCTCCTTCTTCCTCGGTAACCGTAATATTACAAAGTGATAGCATAACATATAGGTTGATTAGTGATTAAATGTCCCTCGGGCTCGGGCTTCGCCCTCGGCACTTTTACTATAAACCTCCCTCGGCTTTCGGGGACATATTTAATCACTAATCAACCTATATGTTATGCTATTACTTATAATTATTATTATTATTATTATTATTATTGCTGAATTTTCACTTCATAAATATATGAAGGTGTTTTAAGCCACTGGTGTCTTAAATGTTAAAACGTGCATTTGTGCATACATTTTATTAGCGTATATAGGCCTTTAAAGGGCAATATAGCATTAAAAATTAAGTTTGTCTAATTTGAAAGAACTCATAAAATTGTAATAGAACATCCTTTACAACTTTTTCGTATCTTTCTTCGTTTTCAAGATATTTCGATTTGTTTGATATGTAAATGAGATGGTCTCTGACGTCAGGTGTGGGGTAAAATATTTTCACATAAACACGATCATAAATAAACCACGATCTGCCCCACGATTTTTTTTTTTAATGTCAAGGGATTGGCTTGTCATCTCATTCACTTGTTGCCTTCACTGAACTGGCGTAAGGGCCTGTTTACAAGGAGGTAGGGTTACCCTGCCTCCTTGTAAACCAGGCTCTAATATACTTCCCAAATTTGTTTCAATGGGCATGAGCAATGGCTTGAAATCGAGGTGGGATATCAATGATAGGGAATGCATTACAATTTCATTGCCAACCTTGAGTTCATGCCATTGTTTTATAGGCATTGAAGGAAATACAGGAAGTGTCTATTAGGCTAAAATTCTCTTCTAATGGGTTCAGCGCAGATACATGTACGCTATGCGTACCTTTTGTTTTCTTTATCTTCAAGCCACTTCTTCATTTTGATAAATATTTTGTCAGAGCCAAATTTCTTGTTTGTGGAGTACACGTATAAAGCCAGATCTCGCTCGAATGCGAGAGCAATTTCTCCAGTACTTAATGTATCTCTCATTTCCTTCAGCTCTGTTTTGGTGGCCTGGACTTGGCCTTCTATAACGCGCTAAATTTTTCCACTCTGAAAATCATTCCTTCGATGTTCTTTATTATCTTTTTAACGTATTCGGTTGCAGTTAAATCGGCCGCCGTTTGTTTTTTCTTTATATCAACTAAGGCATCTTTTTCTTGTAAATCGGCCGCCGTTTGTTTTTTCTTTATATCAACTAAGGCATCTTTTTCTTGTAAATCGGCCGCCGTTTGTTTTTTCTTTGTATCAACTAAGGCATCTTTTTCTTGTAAATCGGCCGCCGTTTGTTTTTTCTTTATATCAACTAAGGCATCTTTTTCTTGTAAATCGGCCGCCGTTTGTTTTTT
Organism: Paragorgia papillata; assembly: GCA_035771165.1. Taxonomy (NCBI): domain Eukaryota; kingdom Metazoa; phylum Cnidaria; class Anthozoa; order Scleralcyonacea; family Coralliidae; genus Paragorgia; species Paragorgia papillata. The sequence goes on from JAWNZC010000005.1 coordinate 210,007, forward strand.
CTTTGTATCAACTAAGGCATCTTTTTCTTGTAAATCGGCCGCCGTTTGTTTTTTCTTTATATCAACTAAGGCATCTTTTTCTTGTAAATCGGCCGCCGTTTGTTTTTTCTTTGTATCAACTAAGGCATCTTTTTCTTGTAAATCGGCCGCCGTTTGTTTTTTCTTTATATCAACTAAGGCATCTTTTTCTTGTAAATCGGCCGCCGTTTGTTTTTTCTTTATATCAACTAAGGCATCTTTTTCTTGTAAATCAGCCGATTGTAAAATCGTCTCCAGCAACTCCATATTCTCGATCAAGCCTATTTTTAGAGCTGTAATTTCTTTTTTAGCATCACTAGAGCAATGTAGCTCCAGTTTTTCTGCCTTCAGGATCTGGGTTTCAATTGTCCTGGTTAAATTATGAAATATGTTTTGGAGACTCTAAAAATGAAAGGATTTTATATTTAACATAAAACTGATCTTTAATTGGTTATTTATTCGTATAGGTAATATATTTAGCATGATTGCGAGTGCAAGTTTGAAAAATATGAATTTGAAAAATTCACGAGTTTGTGATTGCTTTTCTATTTGTATTTATATTGAAAATGGCATGCTTTTCGTGAACCGTGCTTATAAGTGGTCTATACTAGCTCTTGCTTTTCTTTAAGTTCATTAGCTTCTATAATTTAACGCATAAAATGTTGTCCTACATGTGCACGACTGGTATGTTAAATTCAGCGTAAATAAATTACCCAAACTTGTTAGCGTTGTAACTGGTGAAAGATAGTGAGATTTGAGTGGTTTTTTTTGGGAGACAGTATATGATAATGACTGCAGACGGTTCTTTACATTTGTCCTTTGTGAATACATATTATGTAAACATTTTTAGGCCTGTCCTAAACGTCGCACAACAGACGAAATTTAATTCAGATGAATTTAATTGTTTGAATTTTATTCGACGAAACTGCGACGTATAACTCGATTAAATTCGACACACGAATTAAATTCGTCTGGGCAATTAAATCCGTCAAACGGATAATGCGACGATAATGCGTGTTCGAGTTACACGACGAATTATCATCGCGTCGAATTAAATGTTTCCCTTCTGTCTGTGACAATTCGGCGCCATGTTTTCAAGAAATCGTTTGCAGGCTCAACGCGTCCAAGTAAAAACAATTAAATTCGACTGAAATTCGACGTTTAACTCGACGTCAATTTTACGTCGCATTACCGACGAAGTTAATTCTAATTAAATTCGTCTGAATTAAATTCATCTATTGTACGTTTAGCGCAGGCCCCAATTCAACTGAAGTTTCTCTGTAAAAAAGCTGATAAGTGGCGAACTACCAAAATTTTATGTAGATAAAATGCTGGGTTTTTGAGCCGAAGCCCTTCATCAGATACTCTGATGTAAAGCTCTTGCTAAAATCTCGGCAGTTTACCTCCTTTAAGATTTTTTATACATCGCAACATGCATGTACGCGATGCGTACCTATTATTTATACATTGTAATATGCATGCATGCACTGGGCTATACTCAGCACTCTATAACATTATTATATATACTCTTTAGTTTTATATTACTCTGAGATTTACTACTACACAGCACTCTACATTTACATTACTCAGTTTATGATTTATTCTGGTGAAGGGATTATGAACGTCAGTATTTCGTTCTCTAATATCTTGGCAGTTTACTACCTGTAAGATTTCCTGGCTATATACATTTATATACATCGTAACACTGCATACACCTCGCTTGTCGCTCGCTGTACAATTACACATGCAGCACTCTTCTTTTATATTACTTAAGATTTGCTCTGATGAAGGACTTTGGCTTGAAACGTCACTACTTCGTTCGGCAGTTCACCACCTAAGATATTCTGTACTTTGTACATAACACTGCTTACACAGCACTATACTTTTATATTACTCCATCATTTAATTTGACAAAGGGCTTATAAACGCCAGTCTTTCGTTCTCTATATGATCTCGGCAGTTCACCTTGATTTTCTATACATCGTAACACACCACCTATACACAGCACTCTACTTCCAAATTACTCCACAATTTACTTTGACAAAAGAGCTTACAAACGTCAGTATTTCGTTCTCTAAAATCGTCCAGTTCACCACCTGTAAGATTTCCTATATACATCGTAACACACTGCCTACACATCGGACCGACATCACGTGATACAGATCACCATCCGAATACTGATGGAACGGTCCGTACGATGCGTACCATCTGAACCATCTGCACTATCATATACATACAATATCTGAGAGCAACGTATATTGCTAAGTCTCAACCACTTGTATCATGTGATGTCGGACCGTGACTATCCGAATACAGATGGCAGTATGGCACGGTCCGTACGATCCGTACCATCTGAACCATCTGCACAATCCTAAATATGATATCTGTGAGCAACGTATATTACTAAGTGTCAACCATCTGTATCATGTGATGTCGGTCCGTGACCATCTGAATACAGATGGCACGGTGCGTACGATCTGAAATGCTCTTTCACCGATCGTTACGATCCGTCATCCGATGCCTATGTTGGACATACCTCCGAACTAGCAGCTAACTTCACGGGGTTGTCTAATATGATCGCTTGAATCTACCGAATCTATAGGTTAATAGTCTACTAAAAGTGTTAAGGTTCGTGGTTATTTGGAAAAACGGACTTGTTTACATCTGCATCAAAGGCTTAACGCGCGGCTGTGGTTAAAAGTACATATAAAGTACAATCAAAATAGCTTTAGGAGTCTCAGTGAGTCAGCGCGGCTCTATATAACTACATTGCTTCACTACATTTCGTCTGAAAATTTTGTACTTTTTAACAAACGCTTAATACAGTATGTGCGTACACGCTGTTGCGCTATTTCGTGCATAGGCTATGCCAAGCTGCATTGCTATCAGTAGCCCGAGTCAACGCCTAAGCAGGCGTCTTGTTTTCATGTGATAACTATGAATAAAGTAGTAGTAAAGATAAAGAGAGAAACGTGAGCCAGGGGCGAAAGTGCAACAGGACCAGATGCCCACTTTTTGAATCCTTCAAAATATTTAATGAAACATCCTAAACCAAGTTCGCAATTTATTGAAACTTGTTTCAAAACTAACAATAAAGCTTTTAGATGGGATGGTTAAATGAATTTACAATTGAGCCGATCCGATAGACGTTGAAATGTTTGCCAAAGCGAAATTGAAATGTTAATCGCCGTCACCATGCAGTCGGCAATGATTAATGGTTTGTTCGGTAATGAGTAATGGTTTGTTTTAACAATACTTCACAGAAAAACTCTTGAAATTAGTGCCTTTTTCTAAGTTAGCCAGATTCGATAACCGGGCTCTAATTCAATACTTCAATCGAAACATCAGCTTAACGATGTTACAATCAATAATAGCGAAACTTGGACATATATTTAATATATTGGAAATTCGGCATGGCAAACCGACCATGACCATACAACAAAAGAGTTCTAGACTTCTAGTGCACTTCCGCGTGCTGCTGTGCTGGAGTTTGACTGTCCTCACTGTCTTTCTTTTTTTGACACTATATAACTATCGAAAAACGCGGAATAGTCTGACAGCCATATGCACTCATATACTGTAAATTTCTATCAACTTCGTTGGAGTCAAACGTCCACGAAATTAGGCTTTGCGAAAAAAGGAGGCGCATGAAAAAGAAGACTTCGGTGAAGTATGACGATCTTCCGTAACTTCACGGATGGCACTCGTGATTTGCAAGTTGTTTGTGGTCAGAGCTGGAACCTGAGTTTGACCACTGTGTGACCGAGGATCGACCGCTGAGTGACCGAGGATCGACCACTGAGTGACCGCCGTTCGACCAACGTTTGATCGCCGTTCGACCGTGGTTTAACCGCGGATTTTGTTAGGTTACTTCTCAGCAGTACTGTGTAAGCATGTATGGTTGTATCGTCACATCATATGCCAGAACTCGAAAGTATTTATGCAACTTCTCATTATTTCGTTCGATGTAATTGACAGTGACTATCCTTAGAAAATTTTAAGCGTGAAAGTTTTATGTAAACTAATGCATGTATGTGCGTTTGTATTTAAATAGTATGTGCCGTGGACATATCATTTTGTCAGTATTGGCAGTTCATTACTAAAGCGTTTTAGCAGCTAGATTGCAATTGAACAATTGCACAATTTGAATAAAATTGCACAATTTTAAAGCCATTTTTTCTAAGATTCCAATTCCAATATAGCATGTCAATCTAGCTCGATGGTGGGAAAAAGTGTTACCGAAATTTTTCATACATTACCACAACGTTTTCAGTTACACTTCTATAAATGCTTCCAAAAACACGTTTTCCTGTCTGTCTTTGACCCACCTCAACTATATTGGAAGTGTACCGGTAATGCTGCTGTGTGACCGTAAAAAGCCTATCTTGACAATTTAAATAGTTACCTCGTAATCACTGATCGCCTCTCGTTTTGTTTCAGTTCTTTCAGAAGTTGAGTTGTCTTTATCCTTGTTTGTTTCTAGTTCCATCGGCTCTTCAACACTGCTCTCTGTACTGACCAAACTTTATCAAGCAAGAAACATATTAGTTAAGGTATGTCTTTACGAACTCTTGAGAAAAAGTTGTATATAAAATTCCCTAGATCATGTGACTGGCACATCAGGTAAGGTACGTCTTTAAGAACCCTTTTTGACAGAAAGTTCCATAAAATTTGTGAGATGATGTGCATGGCACTAATAAACTACTGAAATAAAACATTACAGTGAAAATTGAGCTTTACAAGTCTGACGCTACCTATTGAGCTACAAAGACAAGTTGGGAGCAAGTTGGCCTTTTAGTTCTGTTATTCTGAATATAATAATTTCACATCAAAAGGGGCTGACACCAATTTATTACAGTTCTTAACAATACCACTTCCTACCTTAATCTGTGTTCCTCTGCTTGTTTTAAATTGTTAATCTTTATGGTGAGATGTTCCACATCAATTCCAATTTTTGATAGTTCTTCTTTCAAACGTTCTTTGACCTTTCCTGCTTCATAATCCGCGAGAAATTCCAGAAAGCTCTTAGCTGTGTGGCAATGAAGATCAACAAGGAGGCATCTAGTACGTATATCCCTAACATCTTGGTCTGGTCCACCAATTGCTCTCCCAAGGGCATCTCTTGTTTCTCTTGCGTTTCTTTCACTTCTGTAGTAAAATGCAGCTAAAGCCATTGCTCCTAGACCCAACACACAACCTATGGCTGTGTTGTCAATTTCGATTTTAAAAGTAAACGATTCAAGAGTCCGAGAGATCATCATACTAAATGCTGCTCTACCAGTGTTTGCTGCTACGTCTTGTGCCGCAGTGGCATCCATCTTCACAGACAAGCTAAGGCAAACTTCTAAAACAAGACAGGAAATTAAATATTTAATGTACAATGTTACTTTTTTCTTTAATATAAACTCTTATAAATTATTACGCGAATTATTTATTCTACAGCCACAGGTTCGTAACAACCATGCAGTTATACCGTTAATAATCAAATTTGATATTTGGTATTTGGTATGAATTAATATAGGCGGCCGGCCAAGGCTTCAACATATTACTTTTGATGGCATTTTTTGTTACAAGCAGGCAACCATGCTAAATCGTATCGGATAGTGTATACTTTGAAGGTGAGGGGTGTTGGCAACCGTAATTGTTGATTTATATACTAAAATTTAGAGCTTTTTGAAAGCACAATGTGATGGATGGGATAACTGTAAAGTGCTGCCTATTTACGTTTGTGTTCTATTTGGATTGGCTAATTCAGAATTCTATCCAATCAGCGTGCCTGAAGTTATGATTATTCTAATTGGCATTACTCACAATTATAAACAAACAAGAAACAGCGCAAATTCGCCTAAATATAACACTTAGAATAACAGCCACAACAATCTGAAAACTTATTGTTACAAGCAGGCAACCACCATATAAATGTAGCTTAGACATTCATCAAGATGACTAGGCGGGTCGCCTTCCGTGTATCACCGGATAGAACTGTTGAACCGGTGAGTTAAATGTCTAAGGATATTATGAGCAACACTATACTGTAGTACAAAAGCTCAGCTTTATAACAGTAGATACATGGCGGTATCAGCAAACTACCAAAATAAAACGAAGTAATTTACGAATATGAGACTTTTCTGTAGCTACCAGGTCTAATAAATTTCTGATTCTTAGCAAGCTTACCTTTTTGTGGCTTTGCTTCGAAGTAATATATTTAGGTGTATTCACGCCATATTTCTTGTTTGTTTATGATTGTGAGTTATGCGAATTAGAGCAATCAAAACTTCAGGTACGCTGTTTGGATAGCATTCTGAATTCGCCAATTCAAATAAAACACAAACGTAAATAGGAAGCCCATCCATCACATTGTGCTTTCAAAAAGCTCTAAATTTTAGTATATAACTCAATAATTACGGCTGCCAACACCCCTCACCTTCAGTATACACTATCCGATTCGATTTAGCATGGTTGCCTGCTTGTAACAAAAAATGCCATCAACGGTGTTTTCGAGACACTTTTATCGAGGTTGGCGTTGGCCGGCCGTCTAAAGGCCTGGCCAAACGCTTTCAACATTTCATTCAACATCGTTCAACATTGTTGAATTCAACATGTTGAAAGCGTTTGGCCACCCCTGTTGAATGACGTTGAACGTTGTTGAATGGTGTTGAATGATGTTGAACGAAATTTAAACATGTTCAAATTTTCGTTCAACACGCGTTCAACATTTCTATTATTCTCAAAATGTTGAAAGGTGTTGAACGCATTTGGCCACATTTCATTCAACTTTGTTGAACAGAGGCATGCGCCATGCGGGATATTGTCGAGTCCAGCTTTTGTGGTAGCCCGCGTTCAATTAATTGTCATTCATGAATGTTGAACGATGTTGAATTCATTTGGCCACTCGGTGCTTTCAACATTATTCAACATCGTTCAACAATGTTGAATGATGTTGAATGCGATGTTGAAAGCGTTTGGCCAGGCCTTAATACTTGAGTAGTGTAAATATTAGCAGAGAGAACACTGTCTAGACATATATTAGCAGAGATTGCATACTCTTTACTGATTTTCAATTGCCAGTTTCTTGGCATTTGTCGGTTCACTGAACACATATATAACGAAGTGAGATATCTTTTGAAAATTATTATCTATCGAATATTATTTGGCAATTGTATTTCATTTTGCTTACATTTTGCTAAATTTAAAATGATATTCTTTTTATACACTTGTTCCTACATATACTTTACATTTCATGATTTTTAACTTCAGAGACTTCGTGGCCAAACTAAAGATATCTAGCCATTCTACATTTATGAAGTGTTATTATGCAAGTTTGTCTTTTCACAGTCACAGGCTTGTAACGACTAGTTATACCGAACTTATAATCATCATTCCGTTATCGTTTTTGCTGGGATGATCAAATTTTATATCACTTCACATATTATATATATATATATATATATATATATATATATATATATATATATATATATATATATATATATATATATATATATATATATATATATATATATATATATATATATATATATATATATATATATGTATATATATATATATATATATATATATATATGTATATATATATATATATATATATATATATATATATATATATATATATATATATATATATATATGTATATGTATATGTGTATGTATATGTATATGTATATATGTATATGTATATGTGCCCGTATATGTATATGTATATGTATATGTATATGTATATGTATATGTATATGTATATGTATATGTACATGTACATGTACATGTACATGTACATGTACATGTACATGTACATGTACATGTACATGTACATGTACATGTACATGTACATGTACATGTGTATGTATATGGAGTTTGATTCAACAAATAATAACAATCGATATTGCTGCGACTGTATCCAATTTGCTATCACCGCTTCGTATTTTGGGTTGTACAGTCGGCCGTTTGGCAGCTATTGCGTTTTATTTACCAGTAGTGTTCTCCATCACTTGTATTTTCTGCTGTACAAGTGTTCTCCATTTATTGATAAAAATTTATGACTGCATGGCGTTATTCACCGTGATATGGTGAGTGCCCATGCAAGAGACGCCGAAGTAAAAACGAGGTCACTGCTGTCGTTGAGTCTGAATTACTAACCTTTATTAAATCATAAGGTTATATGTAATATATCACACACGAGAAGCCGTTTATTATCTGATTTGATTATCTTCTCAAACAAATCAGTATTTAAAGAGAAATTTGAGGTAAAACTTGTCTTAATTTATATAAGAGTTAATTACCGAGAAGGAGGTAACTAACTTTAGCTTAGCTATCGACTTTTCGTAACTTTTAGTTACGAGTTTTCCTCATGAATTATCAATGAGTTTGAGAAATAGAAGCCTCACCTAGTTACTATTATTCTAATCCACATTATAATAAAGACCTCACCTAGTTACTATTATTTTACAACTGCGTTGTTAATTACAGGTTTAAATTGAGCTATGTGCATGTGTCACTAATATTTTTCAACAGTTTATACCAAGTAGCAATGCATGTGCCGATATTGAAGATAGCGCAGGCAAGAGTTCCAGTTTTCTGTCAAATTAGTACAATGAAATGTCGGAAGCTCAAGACGACTATGTTTCCCCAAAATGGTGGCTGTTGAAGGATAACTGGGTGTTTTCTTCGTTTATTCCGTGACAAACATCAGATTATCTGAGCGCTTTAGCTTCATCGCAAAGTGCAAGGCTCTTTGGACCTACAACCGAAAGAACGAAGCGATGGCACTACTGGCAAAATAGAGTAAATAGATCGTTGAAAAGTTAAGCTAATTTGATATTCGATCATGACGTTCGAATTAAATATTGAAGTAGTATAAATATCAGCAAAAGAACACTGTCGTCGAGACATCTATCATCTGATGTAGTTTTGCTTTTAATAAACTTCATATGCAGTACCTACCTTGATTCTTCAATAACACACTATATATCGAGAAATTCCTACATGCCGGCTGTGGCGGTCAAAAGTTGCACCTTGCTGAGATTGTGACTGATTTTCAATTGACAGTATCTTGTATCTGTATTTGTCGGTCCGCTGAACACATATTTAACGAAGAGATTCAATACACAATGAAGTGATATTTTTGAAAGATTTTTCTTCAAATATTATTGGCCAATTTTGTTTCACTTTTGCTTGCGGGCGTTGCTAAATTTAAAATAATATTTTTTATACACTTGTTCCCATACACATACTTTACATTTCATGAGTTTCACTTTAGAAATTTTGCCGCCAAACTAAAGATATCTAGCCATTCGACATTTATGAAGTGTTATTTTTGTTATTACGCGAGTTTGTTTTTTCACAGCCACAGGTTTGTAACGACTAGTTATCCCGACCTTGATCATCATTCCATTCTCGTTTTTGCTGGGATGATCAAATTTTATATCACTTCACATCTTCGGTTATACATGCAGCGTATTTCATCTATTTATCGAGTTTGATTTAAAGAACAAAAATCGAATTTGCTTCGACTATCCAATTTGCTATCACCGCTTTGTATTTTGGGTTGACTACAGTCGGCCGTTTAGTAGCTATTGCATTTTATTTTCCAGTAACGTTCTCCACTACTTGTATTTTCTGCTGTACAAGTGTTCTCCATTTATTCATAAAGATTTATGACTGCATGGCGTTTTTCACTGTAATATGGCGAGTGCACAGCAAGAGACGCCAAAGTAAAAACGTAGTCACTGCGATGTTACAAGTTTCAATGAGCTGTGTGTATGTGTCACTAATATTTTTGCAACAGTTTATACAAAATAGCAATGACAGTTCCGATATGAAAGATAGCGCCATTAAGAGTTCCAGTTTTCTGTCAAATTATAGTACACTGAAATGTCGGAAGCTTAAGACGACAGTGTTTCCTCAAAATGGTGGCTATTGAAGGATAACTGGGTGTCTTCTTCGTATATTCCTTTACAAACATCAAATTATCTGAGCGCTTTAGCTTCATCGCAAAGTGCAAGCTAAGGCTCTTTGGGCCTCAAATCATGACTGTACATTGTACAACCGAAAGAGCAAAGTGATGGCTCTAAATCCTCTCTTAAAAGTTAATAAAATTTGATATTATGACGTTCAACTAACACTATCTAGATATCTATCATTAGTGATGCAGTTTTCCTTACAGTACTTGCCTTAAGCTTTGTGGTTCTCCAATAACACACTATAGATAATAGAGCGAGAACTTTTTAGATGTCGGGTTTGGCTGTCAAGAGTTGCACCTGCTGAGCGGACTGAATTCCGTTTACTGATTTTCAATCGCCAGTTTCTTGTATCTGCATTTGCCTGTTTACTGAACACATACAACAAAGAGATCTACCACTCAAACCAAACGAAGACACAAATGATTTTTTCTCCGCCTCCGAAGGAATATCACAGGATCAATATGAATCTCTCGTTCCCAAAGCTTCCGATGCTTTTGGTCAGGACGAGATGAATTCAAAGCAATCACGTGATGTATTCTTATGTACTACGTGGTGGCCTGTTATGACGTGTCCATGATAATACACCACGTCACGTGATTGCTTTGGAATTGATCTGCGGATAACGAAACTATTGCTTCGGAAGCGATGAAAAAATCCTCTATGTCTCGCTCTACTGGTTTGAGTAGTAATTAAGAAATAAAAGTCAGATGCTTTCCGTGTTTACACAGGCTTATGCCAGAGGGCTTATGCCAGAGGGCTTATGCCAGAGGGCTTATGCCAGAGGGCTTATGCCAGAGGGCTTATGCCAGAGGGCTTACGCAAACCAAGGAGAAGTTTAGGAGAACTTGAGAGCAGATCAGTGTATTACAAAGAGGAATACACAAATTAGAAACAAATCTGCAAATTTTATTAATCGTTTATTGATCTCAACTCTTTTTGCGGATACTGGTTGCCGCTATGTCATGACCCCGGTTGTGTGTGTGTCTGTGTGTCTGTGTGTGTGTGTGTGTGTGTGCGCGTGTGTGTGCGTGTGTGTGCATGTGTGTAAGAATGTTTTCGTCAATCACGTGATCAAGGCGAAAATTTAACGCATGGGCATACTTCAGAAGTCTTATTCGATTATTTCTTATTAATTTTCATATTGTGTTTATATGGTTTAGAAAGCAGTCACTGGTTTGCAAAAATTGACAAAAATTGTTTAAATAGTTTATATCGACAGACCAGTAGACCACTGTAAGCTATCAACTCGTCGTGGATTTCTTGGCGTCTTGTGATTGCGTGCAATTATCAACGACCTGAAGCGAAACTCGACTTCCAATCTTCCATTGGTTGTTCTGGTACACGTTGTAAACCCTTCGGACATATCCCGGGTCCCCGGGCGGCTCGCCTCCATATAAACACCCTCTTTAATACAGTCATTTCCAACTCAATTTTCACCCAACTCTTCGGAAGTTCGTTCCGATGTTCGCAACTTCGTTGGGAAGTTCGTAGTTCGTTCTGAACTACGCATTCGATTGGTTGCTTGGTTCCTAGCAGCCAATAAATGCGTAGTGTTCAAAACGAACTTTGAACTTCCCAACGAACTTGCGAACTTCGGAACGAACTTCCGAAGAACCATTGATGTACGCCCGCGATTTCTTGGTCAGCGCAGACAAATTGCCCACGTACCTGTTTTTCGTAACAAGGTTCGTAACAAGAATATTCTCCACATTTCGCGGTTTATTTTGATTTAAGATTTGGTTCGGGTACTCCTTCAGACAACGAGATATTTGAAGAAACAGGAATTGTTGAGACAGTTATGAAATTGACAACCGAGATCAATATATTTATTAGGGGAAGCGGTACACTGTGTTAATGTTCAGTTATTCTGTTAATCGTATCAAAACCAGCGATGTGGAGACTCATTTGTTTATTTAAGGTGGCTCGACAGTCTAAATCACAAGAACTTATATCGTTTCCCGCCATAAAAAGTTTGGCACAGGTCTCACGAGTTTCATTGCTGCCTCCCACCAGGGAGGCAGCACACTATTCTTGCATCTCTCTTGGGTTACCTATGCGTTACTCGTGCTCAGTCTTTTTGCCGAACTATGTATGCCTGCGTATATCAATTTTCGGATTTGGAGATGTTGGTTCTGAACCCCCTGACCATGCAACAGATGAGTATGATAACAGTAAAGAGCCTGGGTACGAGGCTGCAGCAAAGTGCGCTACCACTGGCGTTAAGTAAGTGTGGTCAATGATCATGTCTTTTATACTTGCTTGTGGAAGTATTCATCAAGGCCATGAACGTTTTAGTGGTCAGTCTCGAGGAAAACAGTGCTCTTTTATGAGTATCAGCGCTGTTAACAGCACAAACTATTCAAGTGAACGATTGGAATTAATCTACTATCGACCGAGTCTTAGTGCAAGGAGACAATATGTACTTGAATGCTTTTCACAATGGTCTTATCCCACGTGAAGAATTGTTGTCGCTGAACAACCTACTAACTATTAACCAGGCAGCACTTCCTTGCGATAGGTTTAGTTCATTGCATAGCTCTAGTGGTGGTCTTGATTATTGAAAAGATTTATATTCAGGCTCAAGGTTTACCTAAGTGAAGTAATCGTATTGCATAAAATCTGTCGCTTACCACAAACACAATTTGTCTAGATACGCAAGCGCTACAAGTATAAATCTTTTCAATAATCAAGCCCACCACTAGAGCTGTGAAATGAACTAAAACGAAGCTCATAAAGCCCTAGTCAAACGAGAACGCAAGTCATCGCAAGTTGGCAGTCAGAATTTCTGTGGCGGTCGTTTGAACACCCAAATTAACAAAATAAAGGTTTCATGAGTGTTTTAAATAAGTTTTAACTTTGTCACGGTACATGACTATTCAGAGCGGCTGGCTGAGATAGCGTGACTGCCAACTTGCGATGCGTTCTCGTTTGATTTGGGCTTAAGACCTGTACAATACTTTTCATGAAAAAAATACGTAATTTCTCATGATTTAGACTGTCGAGCCACCCGCAGCAATATTTTAAAATTAACTAAATAAAAAAATTACGCTACTTGCGTTTAATTCTACATATATAAAAACCAACAACATAGAGCCCATTTATCGCCCTGCAAACTACTCTCGAATTGCATTCTGGATATACTTTTTGAAAATTCGACATGGGCCTTCACCAATGCTTTAACCAAAGGGAATTTAACCCCATACAGTCTAATTTGGGGTCAAAAGCCAAACATATTCTAGGCGAGAGACTTACCAACATATCTCACTGATAACATGCTAGTCTAAATTTTTGTAAAAATGTTTTGGTGGGGTTTCAAGCCACACCCATTTTACATCGCATCCACCACTAAATAACACCATAATTTACGCATTAGTACATCTCATGTGTTTATATATAATATGTCGAAAACCATGTCCACAACGCCGGTGGAGGTCCCATTACCTACCTTATTACATAAAATTCGGATCTCCGTCAGTTCCTTGATGCGACCTCCACCAGATAAACAACAACAGACAAAATATCGCATTTGTTCGACTTCCCAGTAAAGACCTAACTAATATGAACGAGGTTTCTGATTGGTCATAAATAACCAATAACATTGTCGATTATCAATTCGTTTCCATGCTCCTTACTGGTTAAGGTTAGGGGAAGGCGTTGGGTTGGTTATCTAAACCAATCAGAAGCCATCTTAGTATAGGTAGGTGATGACCCTGACTTCTCGGTTCTTTGAAAAGTCATCAGCAGATCGACTATTACTCGGACTTTACATGATGCCCCTTAAGTCAGCCGCAACATTCAGATGCAACCTTATTTCGACGGAATGACACCTTGACATAGAACTACGTCTTGGCGCCATTACAACGTCCCTCACTAACCAAGGGAGCACGTTAGAATGTGATAGTTCTTATAAATAAACTAAACTTTACTTACCTAAGTTGTTGACGTTTTGTGCGAGTCGCCGAGTTCGACAAAACCACTGATATGAGCCCCCGACGAGCGAGCCGAATACTTTCCGAAGATACGCGAGGGCGGAGCGGGTAGGGAAAAGAGAAGGGGAGTGCAACTACTGAGATATCTTTCGACAATGCTCGTAGCACGTTGCTATGCACATAGAGTGTTGCTATGCACATAGAGTGTTGCTATTCACAACAATTATATACGGCGAATACCGAGACAACAACCCGTTGGCTTTCGTGAATATAAAGTTATAAGTCATTTTTAATTTTTATTGTCAGAATCGCGCCATCGCGGGTTTGTTTGTCGACGCTCCAGGATATGATCTCAATACCGAAGAAGCCCACAACATATACAAAAGGAGTTAGATTGGGCAAGGTCAACCAACTGAATCGTGCAACTTTTGGGAAGTTTCATTTATTTCCTTCGTGAGTTCGTGCGAGAAGAAGAGGAGACGAGTTTGTGGAACGATCGACCAGTACGAGTACTGATCCTTTTGTGTTAAAACTATTCATTATTTTTAATGAAATTCTTACAAGAACTTTAATAGGGTAGTTAGTAGTTACTGAACGAGTCGTAGAATATGATAATTTTAGTGTATTTGGCTCGAACTTTATACGATCTACTGCTACGAGCCACTGCTAGTCTGCTACGAGCATAAGGAGAAAAGCTATTTCTAGTCGGACTATTTTATTGCCTGAAAGCCATCACGTGCTCGGTAGTTGCACTCCCCTTCTCTTTTCCCTTCCCGCTCCGCCGTCGCGTATCTTCGGAGAGTATTCGGCTCGTTCGTCGGGGGCTCATATTATCAGCGGTTTTGTCGAACTCGGCGACTCGCACAAAACGTCAACAACTTAGGTAAGTAAAGTTTAGTTTATTTATAAGAACTATCACATTCTAACGTGCTCCCTTGCACTAACGAGGCGCTTCCGGCCCCGCGGGGTAACACGCGCGCGGGAAAGCAATTCCCTTTGAGTCCTTTTAAGTATTGTAAAGCTCTTTCCTTCATAATACACTGCATGCTTGCTTAATTCTCAAAAAATTATATTTTTGTGAAAAATCTTTAATAATTAAAAAAAAAAAAGACTAGAATATGTATTCAATGATAACATAACCATTAAAAACATTTTTCTGATCATTCCTTCGTGAGTTGAATGTCTGAAAATACGGGCTCTTCAACACCATAGGGCTAGGAGACAATTATCTCGGTTACCATGGCAACACAAGAGTAGTTTTTGGGTCGCACTATCACATACTATAATCATATGAACCCAGACTAGTTCCTAGTCCCCTTTTCTCTCGAACTTATTTTGGTGACGTCACAGAATAGGGATCGAGCGAGAGGACTAGCGGAAAATGTTTATCTGTCATGAATCCTGCTGGAGCTCGGATTCTTTAATCTTTATGAACGAGGGCACTTAAACAAACTTCTTCTTGAGAGCAGACACCAAACGAGTAGGTTTCTTTATTTTACATTACGTTAAAAGGTTGTTACATACGAGGCTTTATAAAGTAGTGTTCGGCGTAGGAAGTGATTGTGTTGAAACACATTTATACAAATCGAAATATGCTATTTTAACGTTTCGGCAGTAGACCAACCTTGCTATATGATGTTATAAAGAATTGTGCAGACCGACATGAGTGTTATCTGCCTTGGTTTTCCGCCAAACGGCCGTTTGGTGCCTGTATAATTTGGGGCCAGATTTGGGGCCAAGCAATTAGCTTCCCAGAAAGCACGCCAATACACAGACTATAGTTTAAACAGGTTGTTGTTTTTTACCATTTCAAGAAATTATTTTATAATAAAAATAAATACTGTGTATTGTCACTGCGACAATCGGCTCGTGTTTTACACGCGCGAATTTCTAGTATTTCTTTGCACCGTTTCCACTACTATAATACTGTACAATAACCTTGAGTAGAAGCACGAGGCGATAGCCAAGTGCTTAAAGCCTTTTACACTTTTTTCCATGAGCGATGTTTTATTTGTTTTATGTAATAAGAAAAATCCCAGCTAAACGTTGGACAGTTTTGAAAGTTGGCTGGCTTTTCTCGCCAGGTGACGCCATCGTACGCTATGCCGTGCCGTTTTACTGATTCACGATTTTCACACTCCTATAAATACACGGACCCTGGCCAATCTGAACGTGCGTAGAGGACACTTTATTTTATAAAGCCTCATAAACACGGTGTCAAACTGACCAATCACAGCGTGCGTAAGACGCAACCTATTTTATAACTTTGACTCACTAACTCACTTTATGCCACTTCTGTCACGATTTTCTCTATCGACCCGTGGAGCGAATTCCGAATATCTTTCAAGTTTTCGTACATACTCTCGACCCCCGAATCCTGGTCGTTCTGATTCGTGTCGTGGTCACTGTTGGATCCTGTTTCATCTATGGCGTCATTCTCTTCGTTCCAATATAAACTGTCGTCACAAATCTGGCTCTTTCTAGCTATGGTCTCGTTTTCCCAATTTTCGTAAATTTCTTCATCTGGATTTTCATCACGATCCTGATCATGATTATCATCACGACCTTGATTACCATCATCATTACTACCATCATCATGACTTTCATCTTCAACTTCGTCGTTTCCAATGACGTAAATTTCTTCTTCTTCAAAAGCTTCATTAATTTCTTTGACTTGTTTATGTACATTTTCATACAACATTTCATCACCCGTGTATCCCACATTGTCCTTTCTTTCCTGGTTATCGTCGAGTTCCTCAGTCAGGTCTCCGATCCCGTGTGACCTTTCGTTTCTCGATCCCATGTCATCCCCCGTTTCCTCGTCGTAAACCTCGTCTTGGGTATTAATAACATAAATATCCTCATCTATCCCTATGGCGTCCTGACTTCCCGAGTACTCCTCGTGTCCGTTTTCGGGTTCAACGTCGGGAGCTTGGTGCGAATCTCTTTCCAGTGTGAAGTATATAGGATCGGAGGTGACGGCTTCTTCCGAAGGTGCCTCTAGTACATCGTAGACGCGGCCGTCTTCACAATCGGGAGAGTTGTTTTCAAAGTCGGCTCTATCTTCTTGCACGGTTTTAAATCTTTTTTGGTTTGGACGTTCAACGGTCGCGTAATCATATATATTAGATTCCTGTAAAGTAAATCATAACGAGTCTACTTAAAGTGCTTATATGAAACGAAAATTAAGTTTGTCTTATTTGAAAGAACATTTAAAATGAAAGAGTAACATCTTTTACAGTTTTTCGTTTCCTTGCTTCGTTCTTGAGATATTTCATAGATAAGGGAAGGGGAACTGGATAGGAAACTTAATTAAAACGATGTTACGAAACCGGAAACGATGTTTGCAAAACTTGCTATGGTGGTTATACAATAATAAGCGGCTAATCACCTAACGGGTGGTCCCACATGGCCACGATCAGCTATTGCTGAAATTAAACAATAGTGTAATATCACTTAAGTTCGGTAGTGTCTGATATTAGCCATGCGGGACCACCCGTTAGGTGCATATTAGCCCCTTATAAGTGTATAATTACCATAGCAAGTTGGGCAAACATCGTTTCCGGTTCCGTAACATCGTTTTAAGTTTCCTATCCAGTTCCCCAATGAATATTTCAGGTTGTTTGATATGTAAATTATCATTTTAACGTGTAACAATGTTAAATTTGCATATTAAGGCCCCGTTTACACGGTTTCCGTACGTATTTGGAACCGTACACGAATTTGGACGATTCTGCCTTCCGTTTAGACGGGACCCTAACCGGACGAATCCGAGAACTGAAAACTTCAGATCTAATTTTTAACCTGCACGGTTCCGAATTCGTCCGGTACCGTGTAAACGCCGAAACCGGTCTAGTTTTTGCACGGATAGCGTGGTAGAGGATTGGATATGAAAATAATATCGTATTCCGCATAGGGTTACTAACATGAAGTATAGACCCCTCGGCAAAAGACGATCTCTGCTCGTGCGCACGATAGAAAAAAACTCGCAAATGAGCCTTGGTATGAGATTAGTCTACAATTCGTCCGGTACCGCGTGTAAACACTTCAAAAAAGAGCGCCGAACAGTGCACGGCTGTCCGTATAAACAGACAGTATCGTACAAATTCAAGTACGGTTCCGAATTCGTCCGGCACCGTGAAAACGTAGTCTAAGCAATCTGAAATATCTCAACAACCAAGCAAAGAAATGAAAAACTGCAAAAATGTTACTTTGTCGTGTTAAGTGTTCTTGTTTTATAGGCACTTCCAAAAGGGGCAGTAAGACGCCAAAATTGTCTATCCCAATTGTCTATTATTTAGAAGTGTTTTTAAGATAAAGAAGAATATCCTCTTCGCTTGTTTAATTTCTAATCTTGTTCCAAAGATATTTTGGTTTTAAAAAAATGCAAATAAGATACCTTATGACGTCATCTACTCCGTTAAGCCTGGTTCTCACTAGCGACGCAAGCGTAAGCAGACGACGTGCGCAAGCGCAGTAAGCACTTCGAGGTCAATTGAACACTTTGTTTTCCCGGAATCCAAAGGTGTTCATCCACCATGAAGTGCTTACTGCGTTTGCGTACGTCGTTATGCTTACGCTTACGTCGCTAGTGAAAACCAGGTAGATTGTGCTGAAACTTTGAAGGTGTTCCAATACGAATGAAACATTGCAATGTACACAGTTATTACTTGATGTATTCCTCATTTGGTGACGTTTGTTTGATCTGTGTAGAGTAGGTGACATCATAAGGCATCTTATTTGCATGTTACAAAAACCTGAATATCTCTGGAACGTGATTAGATATTGATTTAATAACAATGCTATACTTCTTCATACGGAAAGCACTACTAGATAAAATCAAAATTGAATAGAAGATTTTCAATCTTACTGCCCCTTTAAGGCGGTGTTACACTATGCAATTTTTGGTACAGCGAGACAACAATTTTTTTGTTGTCTCGCGACGGCTACTTCTCTTGCGTTGCAGTTGCACGAGCAAGGGTGCTAAGGAGGATTTCCAGTCCTCGCACGAAGTAACTCGCAAGCTCGTTGCGAGCACTCGCAAGCTCGCTGCGAGTATTTTAGCGCTCGTGGCAGATAGTTGGAAATTTCGAAATATTTTTTACGCTCGGCAAGTACTCGCAATTAATAAACCAATCTTCAAAAACTCATTAATAATTCATGAGGAAAATTCAAAAGAAATTAAAGTTTAATCAGTGTCTTTATATGTGATAAAATACCTCCTGATTTACATAAACTTTAGCTTTGATTTTCTCGGCTTAGACAAGGTTATTTTTCAAACTTACTACGCCAATGAACTTACCAAGTGGTTCGTTTTTGAAGCTGTTCAATAAACTCGCAGTTCGTGTTTATTAAACAGTACAAAACAAATTATGTCAACATTTCAAACTCATTAGTAATTCATGAGGAAAACTGCACAAAGGAAATCATTACTGTGTCGATGGTTAATTTGCATGGATATTGAAGGAAGAAATTACATAAATTAATCGAACTTTCACCTCGATTTTCTCTTAAAATACCTTTTTGTTTGAGATGCTATATCAAACACTCAGAAGAGTGCTTCATCAGGATATCCAAACACCTCGAAGTTTGTTAAAAAAACTTGGCTATCGCTTCATCAGCCGCGAGTTATCGCAACGAGCTGCGTTTGCTGGAAATACAGTGGAAACCGTGCGAGCGCTCGCAGTGAGCTGCGTTTGGTGGAAATACAGTGGAAACTGTGCGAGTACTCGCAACGAGCTGCGTTTGGTGGAAATACAGTGGAAACCGTGCGAGTACTCGCAACGAGCTGCGTTTGGTGGAAATACAGTGGAAACCGTGCGAGCGCTTGCAGTGAGCTGCGTTTGGTGGAAATACAGTGGAAACTGTGCGAGTACTCGCAACGAGCTGCGTTTGGTGGAAATACAGTGGAAACTGTGCGAGTACTCGCAGTGAGCTGCGTTTGGTGGAAATACAGTGGAAACCGTGCGAGTACTCGCAACGAGCTGCGTTTGGTGGAAATACAGTGGAAACTGTGCGAGTACTCGCAGCGAGCTGCGTTTGGTGGAAATACAGTGGAAACTGTGCGAGTACTCGCAACGAGCTGCGTTTGGTGGAAATACAGTGGAAACCGTGCGCGTACTTGCAGCGAGCTGCGTTTGGTGGAAATACAGTGGAAACCGTGCGAGTACTCGCAACGAGCTGCGTGTGGTGGAAATACAGTGGAAACCGTGCGAGTACTTGCAGTGAGCTGCGTTTGGTGGAAATACAGTGGAAACTGTGCGAGTACTCGCAACGAGCTGCGTGTGGTGGAAATACAGTGGAAACCGTGCGAGTACTTGCAGTGAGCTGCGTTTGGTGGAAATACAGTGGAAACCGTGCGAGTACTTGCAGTGAGCTGCGTTTGGTGGAAATACAGTGGAAACCGTGCGAGTACTCGCAGCGAGCTGCGTTTGGTGGAAATACAGTGGAAACCGTGCGAGTACTCGCAACGAGCTGCGTGTGGTGGAAATACAGTGGAAACCGTGCGAGTACTCGCAACGAGCTGCGTTTGGTGGAAATACAGTGGAAACCGTGCGAGTACTCGCAACGAGCTGCGTTTGGTGGAAATACAGTGGAAACCGTGCGAGTACTCGCAACGAGCTGCGTTTGGTGGAAATACAGTGGAAACCATGCGAGTACTCGCAACGAGCTGCGTTTGGTGGAAATACAGTGGAAACCCTGCGTGTACTCACAGTGAGCTGCGTGTGGTGGAAATACAGTGGAAACCGTGCGAGTACTCGCAACGAGCTGCGTTTGGTGGAAATACAGTGGAAACCGTGCGAGTACTCGCAGCGAGCTGCGTGTGGTGGAAATACAGTGGAAACTGTGCGAGTACTCGCAGTGAGCTGCGTGTGGTGGAAATACAGTGGAAATCGTGCGAGTACTCGCAACGAGCTGCGTGTGGTGGAAATACAGTGGAAACCGTGCGAGTACTTGCAGTGAGCTGCGTTTGGTGGAAATACAGTGGAAACCGTGCGAGTACTCGCAGCGAGCTGCGTTTGGTGGAAATACAGTGGAAACCGTGCGAGTACTCGCAACGAGCTGCGTGTGGTGGAAATACAGTGGAAACCGTGCGAGTACTCGCAACGAGCTGCGTTTGGTGGAAATACAGTGGAAACCGTGCGAGTACTCGCAACGAGCTGCGTTTGGTGGAAATACAGTGGAAACCGTGCGAGTACTCGCAACGAGCTGCGTTTGGTGGAAATACAGTGGAAACCATGCGAGTACTCGCAACGAGCTGCGTTTGGTGGAAATACAGTGGAAACCCTGCGTGTACTCACAGTGAGCTGCGTGTGGTGGAAATACAGTGGAAACCGTGCGAGTACTCGCAACGAGCTGCGTTTGGTGGAAATACAGTGGAAACCGTGCGAGTACTCGCAGCGAGCTGCGTGTGGTGGAAATACAGTGGAAACTGTGCGAGTACTCGCAGTGAGCTGCGTGTGGTGGAAATACAGTGGAAATCGTGCGAGTACTCGCAACGAGCTGCGTGTGGTGGAAATACAGTGGAAACCGTGCGAGTACTCGCAGCGTAGTTGCGAGTTGCTTCGTGCGAGGACTGGAAATCCGCCTTTTTACACTATGCAATGTTTCTTGCAACTTGTTTTGCGAAAGTGACCGAAGAGAACTGGAGCGGTTTACAAAGTGTGTGTTAATTTATTGGAGATTGTTGCGAAATAGGCATTTTAAAAATACGGTGATAATATAATTTTGATTAATATTGTCGTTAGTTAAACTTAAATATTTATTTGTATACATTCATTCATTCTGAAGACAAGACTCACCTTGCACGTTTCGTAGATATCTGCTGATTCATATACGTCTTCACAAGCAGTGTTTGTTATTCCTTGTTCGTCTTTGACCGCACTTTCTATATCTGAAGCAATAAATAAGGGTTAGTCAGTGGTCACGAGTGTTGTGATAAAGTGGGTCTGACGAAGGGCATTCGCTCGAGACGTTAGAAACTACGTCGAAAAACGTAAAACAAAAGATTTCTGCCCTTTCAGACCATCCTCAGCTTAAGTTGCACCTCGTCATTGTTAGCTGCTTTGCTGTCCAGACAATTTATTCCTAGAGACTATGGTATCTATTTGGGCTAGGTTTTATTAATTTTTATTAATTTCCGACTTCACTTGGCGACATCTTCGAAAAAGGTCCTAGAGAGCCAACCTCTCCTGTCCAAAACTTGTAGCATTTGATAACACTGATAGCTTATCGTCTAAGTTTGATATATAATAAGGTTAGATATACTGCAGAAACAGAGAACGTAGGAGTCTAACGTTTCGAGCGAAGGGCCTTCGCTCGAAACGTTAGGCTCCTACGTTCTCTGTTTCGGCAGTATATCTAACCTTATTATATTTCGATTGTTGTTTCTACACTGCCTACGCAGCACGCTACTTTTATTTCACTATTTAAGTTTTATATAAGTATATAGTGTATTACCTGATTTACTTTCTTCTGGATTGGATGCATTCCTAAATCAAATCATATTAAAGATAAAGATATTGTCATGTAAAGCCTGGTTTCCATAAGATCGTCTGGATCGCCCCAATCGTCCCGATCGCCTGAATTCATCCAATCAGATTGGGCGATTCGAGATATCTCTAGTCTGATTGGAGAGCCATTTGAGCCATTGGGGCGATCTAGGGAAACCAGGCTTAATAAAACAATCTATTTTACACAATAATTAAGAAATCCTTCATAAAGTAAATGGTTTCAACCTATAGAAGTATTATAACATATTTGTGAAAGTTGCTCGTCTAGGTTAGAGTAGTCTAAGCCTTAGTCACTATCAGTGCTGTAAAAGTTACATAATTTTTGTAACTAGTCTCAGTTACAGTTACATCATTAGAAAAGTAACTAGTTACCGATAAAAGTTATAATGAAAGAAAGTAACTAGTTACAGTTACAAAGTAACTCCTAATATTTTGTAACTAGTTACAAAGTTACATTCCTTTGTCCATGTTACTAGAATCAACAAAGAAATTACTGGTTTTTAGACGCCAGTACCATAATTATGTTTTTACAGCTAAATATAGTTGTCACTGAGCATAAATAGTAAAATTTTATATAATGTATATTTATTATTATATCAAAACCATTTTTTATCAAGAAAGAATGACATCCTCAACTGAAAATCAGTAACAATAGTCACATTTTTAAACCAAATATTGTAACTAGTTCTTTAAACAGTTCTTTAAAAAAGTAACTAGTTATAGTTACTTTTAAGTAACTAATTAAGTAACTAGTTTCAGTTACAGTTGCTTAAAAATGTAACTAGTTACTTGTAACGAAGTTACTCACAGCACTGGTCACTATACCACCACTAACAGTCTTTCTCAAGACTATACCTAGACGAGCAACTTTCACAAACATGTTAAAATCCTTCATACATGATTTGGCGTGCTCCATCGAGTTATATAGTTGCACGCGTGAAGTTTGTAGAGCACAAAAAAAAGCGTAAGGGATGTTCGTGGAGATAGCCGAGAGCAACTGTAGATTTTCATGTCATGGTAAACACGGCTTGAAATCAACGTATCTCAGTCACAGGAAATGTTTCGGTTGTCTTTTCGATCTGTTCACTGTTTGTCGCTTCAACCGCTTTATATTTGTTTTAAATATTTCAAGACCTTCACCCTAATCTTGAAATGTTGTCATAGACCATTTGTTCGTTTGTTTGCTTTCTTTTCACCAAATGTTTTCCCGCGCTTTTTCCCCGTGCTCACTCGAGAAATGGGGCGCGCACGACAACCAATCAGAATGCTTGTATTAAATCTACATTATAAGAAGAGTCTTCTTTTCTTTTCTACCTTTTGTTCTTCTTGTATCTTCTGAGATAAAGACACCCGCATATGAGGAATACACTTCCAAGCACGGTGACTGACACCGCTATAGCGGATTTTGTTACGTCAAATAACATCTAGAAATAGAGAAGGAAACGTTATTGTAATGGTAATTATGTTCGCATTAAGACTGCGCGTGCGTGGTACTAATTAGTTTTTTCCCCCATGGTTTCATAGCAATACATTCGTGAAAATTCGCAAGCCTCTGTCTTGGGCATGAAAAAGAATATTTGTGTCAATTTCAAAAACATGTTTAAATTTTCTGTTGTAGTTAACTAGTTCTCTCACAGCGGTCCCGGTTATAACACATTCAAGTTGCTGTGGTATCTGTGATATTTATAACGGTATTATTTAGTGTGTTTTACGAGAACACAAATTAATAAGAATGATCAAACAAGACTTAAAGTTTCAGTTGTTTTTGCTGTGCAAGCTGTCGTAAATTTTTAAACTAAGAAACTCTGAGCTCCGAGACTCGAACCCACAAACTTCCGAGTGCTAGCCGAACGTTCTAACCATTGAGCCACTGAGCCTCAGATGATAGACCGAGGTTAACGTTGTTTACGATATAGCTAAAACAGCGGAACATGGTTAAATGATTGAACCCTAACACTGTTATTGGATGATTGCTTCATTATACAAAAAATACAATGTGTTCACCGTGCACATGCAAGTTTGCATAAAACGTGAACAAAAAGATAGAACAAAGACTTTTACTGAGTTTCCAGACCATGTATATCTCAATTTACTATGCCTGCAGCAGCATTGTTCCAGAGTTGTTCCAACAAGCCAATATCTGGATATGTTCGCATGCACGGCTTGTTTCTACTTGTTTGACAAGTCTGGAACAAGTTGTTATAGCATCTTGTAACAAGGTTGACGACTTCATCAGATTTGTTACAACTTGTAATTTACAAGGTGTCCCAAAAAGTCTGATATTGCCTGCACGTAACAACTTGCTACAAGGTTGGCGACAACAGCGCTTGTAGCAGCTTGATGAAATAACATTGTTACAACTTGTTCACAGACTTGCTATATATATACAAGCCTTCTTGTTATCTTGTTAATAATATACATGACAAAATTACTGCATCCTGATTGGTCGAGAGGAGTGCAATTTCAATGTCATACAGTGCAGAAAAGGTGTAATACAGTGCAAATTTCAATGCGTATTAACCATTCTGATTGACTAATAAACAACCGGAAACTACCGGAAAGCCAATGAAATGCTTATGCGGATTTTGAAGGATGGTTTTTCCTCACGAGAAAATCCAATATGGCGACCAAAACATAGAGTTGTCGAAGAACATTTCGATGAAATACAGAGTGAATTTTGCTTTAATATTGTCATTAAAGTTCCTGCAAGAAGACTAGAAGAGGTTAGATGCTATGAGTAAAACGTTTTACGTATTTAGTGAACAAAGCGAAGCAGTTTTTAACCATTTATTCTTCGAGAAGTGGAGCAATGAGTGGTATGTAAACTTTGTAGCCGGAAGAACATTTGTCTAACATTTCGTGTATATTATTAATAAGTAATAGCTTCGGACTCGTGCAATTTTGATAGTCTTTGAAATACTCACTCGTGCATGTTTTTTCCCCAAATTGCACCAAAGCCATGTTATTTATTACCTATACTAACAAGCTGTGAGATTCTTACGTATGTGTATTATAATTTCTCACCATACAAACATTCAATTACTTTTAATTAAAAGATTTGTTAAGTTAACATTAAAAAAGTTTATTATATATATAGTGTATTCCTGTGACAAGTAAAACACCAACGAACATAACACAAAGTTTATAAAAAGTTCAAGTTATAAATTAAGACGATATATCGTTCTTCATGGAAGTGCGCCAATCGCGCCAATTCGGGGGAGCTTCGTCGTCTGCGGGTCGCTCTTCGAAGTACAAGCCATTCCCTGGCAACTCAATCTCTAGGCTCAACAACTTTCGGAATATCTCTCCGGAGACCAGACTGCGGAGGGATTCGGCTTCTCTGACGGTATTCTCCAAACATTGTTCTAGGAGCTCGGCAATGGAAGGAAGCGAGTCGTCCTCCCAGCTAAGGCGACCCGCCATCAACTTCCGGCCACCACCAAGGTTCAGTTCCGTTGTCATTATGTAATGATCTCGAACATGGAACCCCAGTTCGCCTATCTTCTTCATATCTCCAGCGCAGATTTTCCGTGGGGAGATTTTCCCAACGGGCAAAACGCCTGTCTTCTCGAGGTAGTCGATCACCATTTCGACCACACACCGTTCCCGTTTTCGTCTCTCTCTCCGTTTGCACATCTTGTAAAAGTTCGGATCGTCGGCGGGCGAAGGAACGTGAACTTTGTAAAGCCTTTCGACGATTTTGATAAGAGCAACTCCCCGACGAAGATGTGATAACTTCTTCATCTTATACGCTTCGTCAACGATACAGGCGTTCAACCAGTTGAGTAGACCAGCCTCGTTTAGCTCCGTGCTGGCGAAATACTCGTACGTATTGAACACGACCTGACTCCTGACTCTTAAGCAAGAAAACATCGTTCCAAAGAACTGCGTCCACCACATAGAATGCGGTACTCTTCTCTCAGCCTCCATTTTGAAGGTTATCAATCAGACTTTTTCGGTTTTTCTTTCCAATCGCTCAGTTCTAAACAACTTGTTCGCAGCAGTAACGCAACACGTCCGAATTCGTTCGCAGCCACACGGCAAGTGGTTTGGCTAGGCATTGTGACGTCGTTTAATTATCTGGTCGATCAACAACACACGCGCTTCTTGTTTTGCGCGCCCGCGAAATCTTGAGCGAGGCACGTGAACATCACGCGCGTATCAATCAGTTGGTTATAATTAATAATTAATAATAATTTTATGAATTTATATTGCGCAAATATCAATATCAATATTTTCAAATGCGCATTACAGACAAAATATATACCTAAGTAACAGTTAAAAAGTAAGTAATACCTATATAACAGTTAAAAAGTAAATATACCTATAGAACAGTTAAAAAGTAAGTAATAAAATATTTAAAAGTTAGGAAAATGCTTTCCGAAATAAAAAAGTCTTTATCAAGTTCTTAAAGCTATTTACAGATAGACAAACTCTGATAAAACATGGTAAACTATTCCAGAGCCGAGGAGCTGCCGAATAAAATGACCTGTCGCCAAGTGTAGCGAGGGTCTTACAATTAGGTGGCATAAGTAATAGACCATCATTAGAGCGGAGACTGCATGTATTTAGATGGTTGCTTGATGGTAATAAGTTCCTGGAGGTAAGCAGGAGCTAAGCCATGAATGGCTTTGAAGGTAAGTAGTAATATCTTGTAGTCAATGCGATACTTCACAGGAAGCCAGTGCAGGTAGCGTAAAATCGGAGATATATGGCAATACTTAGACTCCTGAAACACCAACCTAGCTGCAGCATTCTGAATTCTCTGTAATTTCATCAACTGGTAAGCAGGCAAACCATAATAGAGGCTATTACAATAATCCACTCGACTAGAAATAAAAGCATGGATAAGAACCTCCGTAGTCTCTTTAGAGAGATACTTTCTAATACGCCTGATGTTGTATAAATGATAAAATGCTGCAGAACATGTCTTTGTAATATGTGTGTTCATAGATAGATTAGTGTCAAACCACACCCCTAGGTTTTTCACAGGAGATTGCGGGACAATATCAGAATCACCAATAGTGATGTGATCAATGCTGACTTTAGCAAGTTGCTGTTTGGTGCCAATAATAAGAAACTCTGTTTTGCCATCATTCAGAAGCAACTTAGACTGTGTCAACCATTGCCTTACGTATGATGCTTGATTCATCCCCGTATGATGCTTGATTTAGGGTCAACCGTGTAGCGCTATATGTCAGCAGCGTGGATGTTTCTATCATTGACTATGTTTCGTAGAGCCACATGGCGCCCAGGCGCGTGGTATAACAAGCGATAGTAAACTCGTTCTCAGGGCCTTACGGATTTTGCGCGCCAGCCGAGAAGCATAAGAAATTTCACCAACCATGCACATCAATGCCGTCTAACACCCTCCGTGAAACTTGTCTCGCTTCCTTTCGTTCACAAACCATTGCAGTTTCACGAAAATAATGCACCGTGTAACACGCAGCACCTTTGATGCATCTTGTAGACGCATGTACGCAGTGCGTACCTATGTTTTTGGTCATGCCACGCTAGTGTTTCAAGCTAGTAATGAAGTACTGATTATTCTCGATTCCCTTGAGAACAGTTGAAACAATACGGCCTATGTTTTTGGTCATGCCACGCTAGTGTTTCAAGCTAGTAATGAAGTACTGATTATTCTCGATTCCCTTGAGAACAGTTGAAACAATACTGACGGCCTATGTTTTTGGTCATGCCACGCTAGTGTTTCAAATAATGAAGTACTGATTATTCTCGATTCCCTTGAGAACAGTAAACAATACGAAAACGCTCGGAAACATTACCGTGTGCACCTAGTCTTAGAGCTTCTGACTAGTATTTGGAAGGTTGTGGGTTTGAGACCCGTATAGAGCTCATGCAGAGTTTTTTGATGTATTAACATCTAAGGACAGCTTGTACGGCAAGAGCTATAACAAAACTTTTATGTAAAGTTTTTACTCTATCTAACGCCAGAGGTTTTTACTCTATCTAACACCAGACTATTTTACTCTGTCTAACGCCAGAAGTCAAACTCTGTCTAACACCAGACTATTTTACTCTGTCTAACGCCAGACTATTTTACTCTGGCTAACGCCAGACTATTTTACTCTGGCTAACGCTAGACGATTTTACTGTCTAACGCGAGACTATTTTACTCTGGCTAACACCAAACTATTTTACTCTGGCTAACGCCAGACTATTTTACTCTGGCTAACGCTAGACGATTTTACTGTCTAATGCGAGACTATTTTATTCTGGCTAACACCAAACTATTTTACTCTGGCTAACGTCAGACGTTTTTACTCTGTCTAAAGGTGAGCACATTTTTCTTCAACTTGCAACGCAACTTTGTTGCAAAAAAAAGTGTTGTTGCACGTATTACCACCCACCTTAAACATGGTTATGCAACAATGGTTGGGTGCATAGTAATACGTGAAACACGGCTTTTCAACTTGAAGAAAAATGTGAAAAATGTATTACCTCACCTTAACGCCAGATGATTTTACTCTGTTACTCGCCAAGGGGAGACGTCTCGGCAAGCCATACATGAAAGGGTATAATTGGAAATATAATATTGACCCTTCATCTTTCGTGTAGTTTTATTTGTTTTTGTTTTTGAGGTGCTTATATGTAAACAACTTAGTGTCAAGACAAACACTTCAGTTTCGTTGTCAAAGACTTATAATTAATTTTAATTAGAGTTTACGTAGAGTTTATTAGTGTATGCTTTGATTTAGAAAGCGAAATATAACAAAAGAATAAAAGTACATGCATCTGAACAGCGTTGTATTCGAGGGAGTACGATTAACATAATATAAGCTAAAATTAAAAAAACTAAACTAAACTAACCTTATTTATACTGGATAACTCTATCAGTTTTATCTAAACTGTTATCCTCAGAGGTCCAGTAAGGGCCCACCCTCATTGGACATTGATTTTTTAATCAGATAACTGCACCGTGCAGGAATCGAACCCGGATCGCAGAGGTGAAAGGCACGTGCACTAACCACTTTGCCACCAACACCCCTAAGCATTTCGGTGTTTCAGATTTATTCGGGATAAAATCTAGCTAAACTGATGTGATGTCATGTCATGTCATGTCATCTCATGTCATGTGACGTCATGTATTGTAAACTAAACTAAACTAAACTAAACTAATATAATTTAATCTATTAAGCTAAGCTAAACTAAACTGAATTGAACTGAATTGAACTAAACTAAACTAATGTAATTTAAGCTAAACTAAACTAGTGTAGTCTATAAACTAATGTAACGTAACGTGACGTAATGTAATGTAATCTAAGCTCTCTATTAACCTATCTATTAAGTTAAATTTAAATCTGATAACTGCACCGAGCAAGAATCGAATCCATGTTGCAAAGATGCCAAGGCAGATACGCTTATATTTATAACACAGAATGAAAACAAAAACAAAATCGTCGTCTTACCGAACAAACAATAAACAGCTTCTGTCTATCCTTCTTCTTTCGTATCGAAGTACACCAATTGCTCTTTTAGAAAGTCTAGATAGAGAAATGATAATGTCAACTGTTAATATTGCTCAACTTATCTTTTTAGGAAATCTACGTACATTAATTAATTAATTTTCATTAGATATGTACAATTTGTACCAACAAAAGTAATACAAGGCAGGAATACCACAACAGCTAAAGCCAATTACTGCGGCTGCTTTGTTACAAATATTATAACAACATACAAGTTTAACAGTGAACGGAAATACACATGCACAAGATAATACAAAAACAATGAATCTAAAGTAAAAGATAAAAGAAAAAGAACGCTAACACCCCCCCCCCCCCCCCAAGTGAATTAACTAATTATTTAAATAAATAAATAAATGAACAATTAATTAAATAAATAAATAAGTAAGTAAATAAATAAATAAATAAACAAATAAACAAATAAATAAATAAATAAATAGATAAATAGATAAATAGATAAATAGATAAATAGATAAATAGATAAATAGATGAATAGATGAATAGATGAATAGATGAATAGATGAATAGATGAATAGATGAATAAATAAATAAATAAATATATAAAAAAAAGAAAAAAAAAGAAAAATAAATAAATAGATAAATAAATAAATAGATAAATAAATAATAATTTGGGCGAGGTTTAAAAACAACAAGAAGGGAAACTAATAGACTACGAGCACAATTACGCTTAACACAGGCTGTCTTGCATGTACGTGGGTGGTCAGGGTCGAATGTTGAGCAAAGAGCGGAGTAGTATAGTATTCTTTCAGTATAGTTTTAAAAGTAGCAAGAGAACGTGTGTTATGGGGTATTTCCTTTGGTAGCGCGTTCCATATCCGTGTTGATCGTATCAAAGTATATGATCTGCTGTACGTTGATGTTCTGCACAGTCGCTCTTCGCTCTCCTTCGCTGATTCTGGTTGTTAAGTTATTTTTGTTTATATGACATGAGCCAACACGATGTTGGCGTTTGCTCTGATGAAGGCCTGAGTCAACAGCTCGAAAGATCAGCAATAAATGATAAACGCGGTGTTTTCACAGATTCTCTCTTGTATATATTACTATTTGTCACCTTGCGAACTTTCAGAGAATTAAAGTTTACAACGTTTTGAATTTTGTACACTGGGAATTTACACCACGCAATCAACCATTTTAAAGCAAAAAAAAAGTTTGACTGTTCTGGACGCTAAAAATTTGATTATACACAAATTGATATACAATCTCAGCGCAGTGACAATCTCAGACCGCCACACCGGGTCGCAAAGATGAGAGACAATGGCCATGCACTCATGTGCTGACCAAGACCCTGTATACAGCTTATTTATAATACAGAATGAAAGCAAAAACAAAGTCAGTCGTCTTACCGAACAAACAATAAACAGCTTCTGTCTGTCCTTCTTTCGCGTAGTGAAGTATACCAATTGTTCTTTCAGAAAGTCTATATAGATAAATGATGTCAACTGTTAGTATTGGCTCAACTTGTCTTTTTAGGAAACAACCTCCAGGGTGAACTGCCACTAAGGTTACCAAGCCAACGAATGACGACTACTTGTCTACCTTTCCGGTTTTTGTTATTAAATTTCTTTGTTATATAGGTAACTCCCTAGATTTACTCCCTATTATCTAGGGTGGGCGTAGCGAACTATTCTAGCGGATTAATTCTTTGAAAGTTTGCGGCATGCTGACAAATACAAGCGAGAATCTGTGGTAACACTATAAGTTTATTATTTATTGATCAGCTTTCGACCTGTTGACTCAGGCCTTCGTCAGAGCAAGTGCCAACATCGAAGAATGAAGGAATCGATCTATTGAAGTTTTGAAAAGTCATAGCAACAGCAACAACAACAACAGCTTTATTATACCCTATAAACATACATATATCATTACAAAGGCACAGATTTTTAAATTTTTAAAGGGTATTGGCCTCTTGAAATAACCAGAAAAGCTAAAAATGCCAAGAAGCCATTTAGAAAAAGTTTGAAGTTACATTATTTGGTCGGAGGTTACAAACACACACATAATACAATACATACATACATATTCACAAGGTATTCTGCATTTAAGCGTACATTATAGAACAGCAATACAATGTTTCAACTTCAATGTTTTGGAAAACTTCTCAAGAAGGTCCGATTCAACCTTTTCCGGCATGAAGACGACTCCCCTTGACGGGTAAAATCGTCTGAAATGAAAGAGTTAAAACTAGCATGGCTTTATATTAAGAATTTATATAATTACAATTTAATGTACATTACGTTTAATTGGCCTGGCTTCCTCCGCAGGCAACTCTGTCGATTTACAAAAATAGCGCAGAGGTTTACCCTAGTTGTCCCTTGAGTTGCTCGTACCGCTTACGAAATGGTAAAGATAAGACACGAGTAAGAATGCGAAAAGCATGGCTAATAGGTTACCAGTAAAAGTTCTTTTGGGCAGGATTTTTGTAGATAAATTTACTAAGTACTTCCTGTCAGTCAGTGCCGAGTGAACACCTTGCCGCGCGCATGAAATATCCAATAAATAAAATTTAGGCGGAAGATATATATATATGCTAGAAGTAAACTATATGTGCCTAAATTTTAGTGTATTTTACGACCCTCGACCAACTACTCTCGACCCTCGACTTGCAACCCTCGACATGCAGTCGACCCTCGACCAAAACCCAAACTCGAATCTCAAGTCAATCCACTCCACTTCGGCACTGCGTGAATTGACTTCCGCCATCCGTTTCGATCAGATCGGAAACTTTCAATCTTCTTCATGTAAACACAACAAGTAGAAACGACATGCGAGATTTGACTTGAACACTCAAGACGCTTCATGTAAACAGGGCCTAACTAGGCCTGCATTGTGTCCTTACGTGATTCTGGTTGTTAAGTTGTTGTGTTTATATGACGTGAACCAACACGATGTTGGCATTTGCTCTGATGAAGGCCTGAGTCAACAGGTCGAAAGCTCAGCAATAAATTATATATAATTAAACGTGGTGTTACCACAAATTCTCGCTTGTATGTTACTTTAGCGTACTTGAGATTTTTGGGTCGAGTCGTGTAAAAAAAAACCCGTACAATTGATATACAGAATACAGATTTTCTTTTATACTTGTTTCGTTGTTGATATATTTCAGGTTGTTCGATATGCACATAAACATTCCGAACTCACATCTTTGCTATTTAATAGTTACCTACATTTTAATCAAAAATTGACTTGGGAGTGGGTCATGTTATTTCCAGCCAATATCTGCATGGGGGTGGGTCAGCTGGTTTTATGCCGACGAAAGGGGGGGGGGGTCATGCATTTTTGGGCCACCACTTCTGCAGATGCTCCGGCCCACCCCCTCCTTACTTATTGACCAGTCCCTTATCAAACATAATTACTCCGCATATCTGTGGTAGACCGATTATATAGGTTTCGGCTCCGTTTTGTCGGTATTGCGAAAAGACAATTGACGATACCGAAAAATATGGCCACGCCGCGGCGGTACATTTACCCGTAATCCTTAGCGAGGCTAAAAGAGTTTTGGTAATAGCTATAGGTTGTTTGACATGTGAACATGAATTTAGCAGGTGATAAGTATCTTGAGTCTTGACACTTTTGTCTTCCAGTATTTTTTCAAGAAAGGAGTTTTCTGTACGCAAAGAATTGCAGGGAAATGTACAAGTCGCCATATTTTTCGGTACTGTCAATTATATGATCTAAATCACTGATCTCTAAAGAAGACTGGGTGGAGCAACTAATTGTTTAGAAAATGAAGCCAGGATCCGCCATTACTAACCGCTTTCAACATTTCATTCAACATCGTTCAACATGATTGAATTCAACCGTAATTCCAGTGGCGGACACTTGACGAAATATTCGGGGGGCGAGTGGCGAAGGCACGAGCCTTCTAGGGGGGTGCGGGGGCATGCCGCCCCGGAAATTTTTTAAAATTTGGATCTCTGAAATGGCATTTGCAGCATTCTGAGAACACATTTTGTAAAAAATTTTAGGTTTTCAAAACACTATTTTAATGGTGCATTTTGTTATAAATCACATGCTAAGCATAAAAAAACAACATTTCAGAGAAAATATTTTGCGAAGCAAAATTCAAATGACAATGGAAAAATGCGAAGCATCAAGCATGTTGAAACTTGTAAGAAATTTCTTTATCGAAACTTACTTCATAACACTTATTTTGTGGGATTAGAATACTTTCGCTTGTTTTTATTAAAACACGCCATTTTGCTGCTGTTGTTATTGTAATAACTAATAAGTAGTGCTTCCACTTCTTGAAATGAAAACTTTCTTGTGCTTCCACTTTTCAAAATGAAAGCTTCAGCTAAATTATTGGGGGGGCGATCGCCCCCCCTCGCCCCCCCTAGTGTCCACCACTGCGTAATTCAACACGTTGAAAGCGTTTGGCCACCCCGTTGAATGATGTTGAACGTTGTTGAATGGTGTTGAATGATGTTGAACGAAATTTCAACATGTTCAAATTTTCGTTCAACATGCGTTCAACAATGTTGAACGATGTTGCATGAAATGTTGAGAGCGTTTGGCCAGGC
Source organism: Paragorgia papillata (assembly GCA_035771165.1). Classification (NCBI taxonomy): domain Eukaryota; kingdom Metazoa; phylum Cnidaria; class Anthozoa; order Scleralcyonacea; family Coralliidae; genus Paragorgia; species Paragorgia papillata. The sequence goes on from JAWNZC010000005.1 coordinate 244,469, forward strand.
TTTAAGGGACCAACTGCATGTTTGAAATATCGCTACCGAGTTGTTCTCATCCTGTTTCCTCGTTTTTCGCTTCTTACAAACAAAAACACAGCATTGTGTCCAGAATGTTCTATCTACGTATTGCACAATTGTTTGATCGGCGCCGTTGGCAAGGAACCAAACCGACATTTCGCGAACTTCATTTTCTGACCCTGATAAACAATGGGGTACTCGGTTCAGTCTTCTTTAGAGATCAGTGCCAAAATGCAAGCAAATCCTGAAATCTTTATGTCTTTTTTCCGCGTCCCTGATGTCTGATCAAGTTGTTCGAAGTCAATTGAGTCTTTCTTGGACATGTTCAGTGTGTTCACAGACATCTTGATCTTTTATATACGCTCACAATGCTTACAATCACACGCTGATCGCGCGGTAGACCTATACACTACTATACACGAGCGATTTCGCCGAATACCAGAAGTATCTAAATGAATGCCAAACTTACAAGCGTAACCTAAACAGGAATGTAGACTTGAATACAATGCTATATGAGAACTCTTGTTTAATATCATTGAATTGCTCAAATTATGTAAACTGAAGCACAAAGTGACACCGATAAGTAAACAGGATGCTGTGTCGATATTTAATACCCGAAGGCACTTGACATATGAACGCGGTATGGAAGTACGTTAAATACACTAGGCGAGCTTGTTTTATGTATTGAGAATTGTATTTTCTATGCGATGTGTGTTTTGACTTACGTGCGCCATCTCTCCCAAAACGGAACGTCTGCTATCGTGACGTGCTATATACGCAAGCTATGCATGTGATGACAGCTTCGATAACACTTCAGTAAAGCACTTCCACGTACTACTCACTGCGATTTTGCAGTAGCCCGAGTGAACGCCTGACCGGGCGTCTTGTTACTTGAAAATCTACATGTTTAGTGCTGTCATGTTGTGGGAAAAACACACTCATCTTAACGATATATAACTTTCTCCGATAAGTCATTGTGCACATGTGACATCAAGATGTTTAATTTAACAAACAAAACATTCGGTTAAAGGTTCGTTTGACGTCATTTAAACACGAAAGAAGTTGACGGTAGACGAGGCGATAGCCGAATGCCTAAAGGCCTGGCCAAACGCTTTCAACATTTCATGCAACATCGTTCAACATTGTTGAACGCATGTTGAACGAAAATTTGAACATGTTCAAATTTCGTTCAACATCATTCAACACCATTCAACAACGTTCAACATCATTCAACAGGGTGGCCAAACGCTTTCAACATGTTGAATCACGGTTGAATTCAACAATGTTGAACGATGTTGAATGAAATGTTGAAAGCGTTTGGCCAGGCGTTAAGACAGGTGCGTAGGAAGCTTGCTAAACTTAGGGGGGCCGACTCCGAGGAGGCGCCACCATGGTTGGCGCCGAGCGGAAATGGCATTTTCAGAGTCTTCTCTACCTCTTTCGTTGGGCCCTTTCATTAATTTTTTCATTATGATTTGTGAGTCTATGCTATCCGTGAGTTAGGATGGATTATTATAAATTATTAATTGGCCGATCAGCGCAATATTTCACTGCAATTTTTTTTAAATTCAATTTTTTTTGGGGGGGGGGGGCGAAAGCTATTCCGGCCCCCCCTTATAAAACATTTGCGATATGTTTCATTTGTTTTATAAAATAAAAAGAAGAAAACTGACAAGCTAAATAAAAGTTGGACAGTTTTAAGAGCTGGCTGGCTTTTCCCGCCAGGTAACGTCATCCTAGCTACGCCATTTTACGTCATTCATGATTTCCATACTCTGCTAAATGCCTGGCCTGGCGTAGAGGACACTTTATTTTATAATTCCGTATCAAACAACCTGAAATATCTCAACAAAAAGGACTGCAAAACTTCAACCTATAATATTCTTGTGGCGGTGGTTACTTAACATGAAAGCTTTATTAGCCTATTAACTCTTTAACCACTCGACACAGCATAGCATGCATGCGTTCATTATTTGTTCTTTGATAACGGAAGGGGCCGGGGCTAAAGTCCAGCACAGACCGACGACACCAAGGTTTTCCTTGACAAATTCCTTGTTAGCTTTCCTTGTTCTTGTGTACGATGAACACTGACAAGTTATATATCAATTGCTTACGGTTGGATAAGTTTTCCTTGACGGTAATGATCGTGTAATAAGTTTCTAAGATGAGTGCGCAGTGATGTACTGCACAATATCCGGCTTTGTCAAGTTTTCCTTGACGACTCTATACACACGAACAATTTTCTTTGTTCAAAAGCTGGCATGACCAGTTTTTGAACAAGGCTCCTTGTGAAGGAAAAACTTGTCAATTTGTGTCGAATAAATAAAACTTGTCAAGGAAAAACTTGGTCGTTTGTTCGGGGTTTAAAAAAAGGAAGTATACGGCACTGACGTACAGAAAGTTTTATAAACGGGAGGTGTATGCTGAAATATTTTTTCCCCATAATTGTCCCGGATCTAAATTGTTGATCAACAAAGCGCGTCGTAGAGTTTGTTTTTACTGTATACAAGCTGAGTCGTAAAGTCAGAATTCAGAGTTCTGCCGGAGCTCAGAAGTTTCAGAGTTTTTTAAATAACTACTTACGACAGCTTGTACAGCAAAAACAAACGAAACTTTAACAGCTTCAAGTTCAATCTCGTTCCCAGAGCCCACGTTCCCCTTACCCAGCGGGCGGGAAACGAGAGGCTCTGGTGATAATCCGTTGACGCCATCACAGGATTCTTGTTATCCGGAAGAAGAGTCATCATGTTCATCAGCCAATGAAATATCGATGTGAAACGGATTATCCCCAAGTCTCTCGTTTCCCGGGTGGGGAACGTAACGTGGGCTCTGGGAACGAGATTGCTTCAAGCTAAAAACAATTTACTAACGTAGAATTATGCTATGTTATTGAGTCTCTAGGTTTTTGTGTGAATTTTTTAATTTTTTTCTCATTCAGATAACTACGTTGACATTTTAAATGGTTTTATCGCCTTGGAAACCTGCCTAATAGTATTTTTGAGGTAAGCGGCAAACGTAATATAACGTTTACGAGCTATAATGACTTTATATGGAAATATTTACCAACAACTCACGATTTCTGTGGTTATATGCATAGTAAATGTTTGTTGCTCTGAGAGATATCAATAAATATATTAGTGTTTGTGAAAGTTGCTCGTCTAGGTTAGTGCTGTGTAGTTTTGAGAAAAACTGGTAGTGGTAGTGGTGTGACTGTGGCGCGGTCATCCTCAGAGTCAAGTGAAATACTTGTCTCCGAGTGACGAAAATATCAAATGTAAATACCATCATTCCACGACCTGCTCCCAACTTGGACCATGTAGCTCAGTCGGTATAGAGCGTCGGACTAGTAAACCGAAGGTCGCGGGGTTGGAATCCCTGCCGCGGTCAAGTAGAGTTTTTCTCTATACTCACCCAGTGTGGCGGTCTGAGATTGTCACAGCTGAGATTGTATATCGATTTGTGTTATCAAATATTTGACGTTCAAAACATTCAAACTTTTTACCTTCACGAAAACTCCTTATAGTACAAAATTCAAAAACTTTGTGAACTTTGCGAGTAGTTGTGAATTTGTCACAACATATATTACAACAAGGCCGGCTTTTCAAGAAATCTGAACAACGAATGCGATGAACGGCATATGAACTGAATTACTACCGTTTGTCATCACGGGATGATCGCATGCATATTCTTGCTGCATTTATACATGTATATCAACCAAAATTATTGTTAATCTTCTAAACTCTGGATATATTTACAAGTAATTCAATGGAATGATCGATACAAAACATCTCAGTTAGTTAACGTCCGAAACTTTCGTCATGCATCAGCATTCTAGTTCACGAGCAGATATACTATTTTTTCATTAAAACTGTGATTATTCATCTCAAGTATTCGATTTTATTCAAGCAGTGTTCATAAATCAGTCATTTCATGGCATAAAGCCGATCACAGATATTGATATACAATCTCAGTAGGATGACAATCTCAGACCACCACACGGGTATGGTTAATGGTTTGTCCCTTGGATATATCAAATATAAGCACCATTCTTCCACGACCTGCTCTCAACTTGACCATGTAGCTCAGTCGGACTAGTAAACCGAAAGGTTGCGGGTTCGAATCCCAGCCGCAGTCGAGCAGAGTTTTTCTCTACTTTATCCAGTTGGTTCGTCACTCGGATTAGCATCTAATATCATTATTCTCCACATGACTTCGCTGTCCTACAACAATTATTCTAACTTACACTTTAATAAATATACTGTATATTATTGTGAGTTGATTGTGGTAGTCTTCGGGATATAAAATAAACGAAAGTGGACTGAACAAACATACCTTTGTTATCTTGTCTGGCTTCTGTTTTCTGGGTAACTTCAGAAGATTATATAATATATTGAAATCGGAATAAGTCTTCTCTGTCTTTGGTGTTTAAATGTGTCAGGTAAACCTTGAAATTGGTGGCCGTGTTTCTTTTCTTGAAGTTTACTCTGTATTCACTTGACTTGAAGATGATTAGGTACACGTTCACTGCACGCGCTGACTCGAGCACTGTTCTCTTATCTCGTCACGATAAAGTTATAGCTCAAATTATCAACCGACAACCCTCACCCACGCTGTAATTACCGAATCGCTACGTTACTCATTTGACGACGTGTCTAGCATTTTTGTAAACAATTTCCCAGTTTTAAAGTGTATATGTTTCCGGCATATTCCCATGTACTTAAATCACTCCCACACGCTATATATTCATGAGTCAGTGTAGTTTCGACTTGCTGACTATATATTAATATAAGGTTATAGGAGCATCCCTTTCGGGGGGTCTCCCACCTGCAGAGCGGCGGAAAATCGTCTGGCGTCGGCCAGAATAAAATATTAAACCCCATCATGGACAGGAAATGGATATTAAACATATAAATTTATATATATTTTTATATTTTTTAATTATTTAAGTGTTGATATTAGGTGCTACTCTGAGTGACGAAATTTAGTAGAGAAAAACTCTAATCTACCACGGCTGAAATTCAAACCCACCACGTTCGTTTTACTAGTCCGGCACTCTACCGACTGAACTTATACATAGTCAAGTTGGTAGCAGGTTGTGGAATGATGGCAGTGCCGCCGAGAGCCAGGATAGGCCAGGGGGGAGGTAAGTCTCGCGGGCCCCTAAACGTCTCAGATTTTCCTATTTCTACTGTTGTGCGAGTACTCTCACACATCGCTGTTAAAGATGCGGTGTCGTGCTACATTGGCGCTACCGCACTACGGCGCAAAATGTGCGTTTTAGGTTTAAATTACTACATTATTGAAACAGAGTATTGAAATAATTCCTATTAACAAAGATAACGAAAGCAGATATGCGTGGCGTGGTCGGCGGCTTTGGGGCGCCGAACGAGACTTGTAAACTTAATTTACGTATTCATTTTATATTCATATGATAAATATGATCAGAAGTGAACTTGTCAATTATGATATTCTAAACGGAATGCCGTAACATATCATAAACTTTCAGATTTTCGCGGCCCGAAAATCGCGCAAAGGATCCATAATTATCGTCAAAGTGAAGTTTGTCATGAAGTGCAAGTACGTCACTAAACTAAAGTAAATACCACATTGGAATCTGAAAGTTTATGACATGTTGCGGCATTCTTGTATGTTACGTTGTACATATATAGGACTACAGAATATCATAATTGACAGGTTTTCGTGAGATCGTGAGTTCCAAGTTCATCACATAAAATGAATACGTCATCAATGTTTAAAGTTTATAATAAAGTCTCATTCGGCGCTCCATGCATAAGCGGGCCCCTAACGTGGGTCGGGCCCCAAGGCACTTGCCCCGCCTACCCCCCTTCTCGGCGGTACTGAATGATGGTACTTATATTTGATATTTCGAAAGTGAAGTCGAGTTTCTTCAATATCGAGAGACTTAACTCTTTGAAAGTTGCAGGTTCGAACCCTGTCTGGGGCTGAGTAATTGAGCTTGACGAACGTCCACCGCGAACGTCTGTTACATTACACCAAGCTCTCGTGATACAAGTTATCATATATTTATCTTATGTTGTTGAAATAATTATTGTGCAACAGCGAAGTCCGGTGGAGAATACTGATATTAGGTGCCACTCCGAACCATTTATACGCCGTATTTCTGAACAGCTTTGACTTTCTCTCTCTCTATATAGCTGTAACATTAATATTGTCTTGCGAACTTAAATACTATCGTTTGAACTGCCAAATAACGAAAACATGTTCGCCCATATTTTTAAACAGTTTGGACTTGTCACTTAATCTGTAACATTAATATTAGCTTTCAAACTTATAATTGATATATTGTTGCTTGCATACTTAATTGTAAATAACGAAAACATGCATGTACGCCATATTTTTAAGCCGTTTTGACTTGCTCTGATCTTTCAACCTTATTAATTTATATATTGTTGTTTGAATCCTACATTATACATTGTCGTTTGAATCATACATTATATATAATAATTCATGATCTAGTTTGAGAGTTAAATGATGAAACTCATCGCAGTTCCAACTCGCTTTAGGAATCCTACTTTGTTAGTTTGTTGGCTTTATTTGTAGACTTTTTCGGTGTTATCTGAGCGATAATCTTCACTCTATTCACATATATTTGCCCACTTCCTGTTTTCGACAATAGCTTTCGTCCGGCCAATCACACGCTTCAATCGTTTTCATCTGACCAGGGCCTCCGATTTCCCAGTGTACCGAGGAGGCGCTGGGAACGAGGATGGTTTTAAATATTACTTCATAATCATACAAACTTATAATTTATATATTGTCTTTTGAATGATACATTATTGTCGTTTGAATCATACTTAATAATCATGTACACACTTATAATTTATATGTTGTCTTTTGAATTATACATTATTATCATTTGAATCATACTTAATAATCATACAAACTTATAATTTATATATTGTCTTTTGAATTATACATTATATATTGTCGTTTGAATCATACATTATATATTGTCGTTTGAATTATACTTAATAATCATGCAAACTTATAATTTATATATTGTCTTTTGAATTATACATTACATATTGTCGTTTGAATCATACTTAATAATCATACAAACTTATAATTTATATATTGTCTTTTGAATTATACATTATATATTGTCGTTTGAATCATACATTATATATTGTCGTTTGAATCATACTTAATAATCATACAAACTTATAATTTATATATTGTCTTTTGAATTATACATTATATATTGTCGTTTGAATCATACTTAATAATCATACAAACTTATAATTTATATATTGTCTTTTGAATTATACATCATATATTGTCGTTTGAATCATACATTATATATTGTCGTTTGAATTATACTTAATAATCATGCAAACTTATAATTTATATATTGTCTTTTGAACTATACATTATATATTGTCGTTTGAATCATACATTATATATTGTCGTTTGAATCATACTTAATAATCATACAAACTTATAATTTATATATTGTCTTTTGAATTATACATCATATATTGTCGTTTGAATCATACATTATATATTGTCGTTTGAATCATACTTAATAATCATGCAAACTTATAATTTATATATTGTCTTTTGAACTATACATTATATATTGTCGTTTGATACATACTTAATAATCAAACAACCTTCTAATTTATATATTGTCTTTTGAATTATACATTATTGTCGTTTGAATCATACATTATATATTGTCGTTTGAATTATTGTTGTTTGAATTATACATTATATATTGTCGTTTGAATCATACATTATATATTGTCGTTTGAATTATACATTATATATTGTCGTTTGAATCATACATTATATATTGTCGTTTGAATTATACATTATATATTGTCGTTTGATACATACTTAATAATCAAACAAACTTCTAATTTATATATTGTCTTTTGAATTATACTCATTATTGTCGTTTGAATCATACATTATATATTGTCGTTTGAATTATTGTCGTTTGAATTATACATTATATATTGTCGTTTGAATCATACATTATATATTGTCGTTTGAATTATACATTATATATTGTCGTTTGAATCATACATTATATATTGTCGTTTGAATCATACATTATATATTGTCGTTTGAATCATACATTATATATTGTCGTTTGAATTATTGTCGTTTGAATCATACATTATATATTGTCGTTTGAATCATACATTATATATTGTCGTTTGAATTATACATTATATATTGTCGTTTGAGCCATACTTAATAATCAAACAAACTTCTAATTTATATATTGTCTTTTGAATTATACATTATCGTCGTTTGAATCATACTTAATAATCATACAAACTTATAATTTATATATTATCTTTTGAACTATACATTATATATTGTCGTTTGAATCATACATTATATATTGTCGTTTGAATCATACTTAATAATCATGCAAACTTATAATTTATATATTGTCTTTTGAATTGTACATTATATATTGTCGTTTGAATCATACATTATATATTGTCGTTTGAATTATACTTAATAATCATGCAAACTTATAATTTATATATTGTCGCTTGAATAATACTTCAAAAACGCATTAATAATTTATGAAGAAACACAAAGAAATATAATGAGTGTCTTTAGTAAGTTAAAACCGACATGAGCAGGCGTATAGTAAGTTTGAAAAATAATGTTGTCTAAGCCGAGAAAATCAAAGCTAAAGTTTATGTAAATTAGGAGGATTCTTTATCAGATATAAAACCACGGACATGGTACTGATTTCCTTTGTGTTTTCCTCATGAATTATTAATGAGTTTTTGAATATGTGATAAAGAATCCTCTTGATTTACATAAACTTTAGCTTTGATTTCCTCGGCTTAACGTTGTTTTTCAAAATGACTGCGCCAATGAACTTACCTATCGTGTTTAAATCTGATTAAACACTGCTGCTGATGCTTTCAATATTATACTTAATAATTATACAAATTTATAATTTATAACTATTTATGTATTGTCACTTGAATCATACTAAATGTATAGGCCGCCTTATTTATAAGAAGTTTGGACTTGCTCTGTAATATTAATATTATCTTTCAAACTTCTAATTTACATATTGTAGCTTGAATATTTAATGATTGCAAATAACGAAAACATGTACGCTATCTTTCGAAACCGGTTACGTGGAATCAATGCTCCGTAACATGAATATTATCTTTCAAACGTATAATTTATACAGAGAATAATACATGGATGTGCAGAAATATGACATTTATTTGGCCAGGATATCTCAAAAGTGAGCAAAGCGAACGAGTGAAATATCCTGTTCAACACGAGAAATAATTTCATATTTCCAAACATCCATGTATTGTTGTGTTTATTATATACTGAAAAAATAGTCCGATTTCCCCACAAAAATAGTGCAGTAAACTCTAATGCATTTTATGATTGTCGACACATGTGAGATTATCGTGAATAATCACACGTGTGCGATTATCGATTTTAAAGTTCAGTTTTTGGAAGAGGCAGCCTCGTTTTCGGTCGTTTAGAACTTTCCGAATACGATCCTTAATTGCCTCAGAATTTGACTACTTGGACATTATCTCTAAAGGCTGTTTTCTATTATATGTGCGCTTTGTCCGCGCGGGCGGAGCGCGCTTTCAAAGTTGGAAATTTCCAACTTCCAAAGCGAACTGCATGAACAATGCACGTTCCACCCGCTCAATCCCGTTCCGGAATATCTACGGAAATAATAGGTAGATTGTGCTGAGACTTTGAAGCTGTTTTTTGCTTGTTATTGCTTCTGTCATATATCCTCATTTGGGGAAGGTTGTTTGATCTGTGTTGAGTAGAAGACATCATAAGGCATCTTATTTGCATGTTACAAAAACCTGAATATCTCTGGAAATGATGAGATATTGATTTAACAAGAACGCTATACTTCGTCATACGGAAAGTACTTTTAGATAAAATCAAAGTTGAATAGAAGATTTTCCATCTTACTGCCCCTTTAAATATTTTTTTGGGGAGCATGCCCCAAGACCTCGCTGAAACAGGTTCGTTTTTCTTTTCGCCGCGCGAACATACAGTTGTCCAAATTTGGTGTAGTGTATCATACACTACGCCAAATTTGGACACCCAAGTTACAATTCCTGGCTAAGTCACTGTGTTCACTGATACAGTTTATGTATCACTTATATATGCATCAGCATTGTGTAAACATATAAATCTACAATCTAAGACAAAAATGTTGGGACACTTAAATTTTAAGGCTTTCCCTCTTCAATGTTGGGCTCTTGTGTGGGAGGGTCAAGCGTGCTCTTTTGATCGTTGTGACAATCGTTGAGACAACAAAGACTGAAGGGGTGCACCTGGGCTAGTCCGCTTTGCTGAGATTGTGCTTGTGCTACTATTTCCTGTTAATTTTCATCTTGTGTATGAGAGCCGAGCCGCCCACCTAGCCCAGATATCGCTTTGTGAGACCGAGATATCGGTTACCCGGGCTGGGGTTTTCTCTCGCGTAAAAATAAATACGATTTTGTCGGCTTTTTTTGACGTATTAACAATTCACAAGTTCTGCTTGTTCATATACAGTTCGTATTTAAAACAATGAGACTTCGTGTTTTACCAGAACTGATAAATTGCGCAATTAGCACAACAAGCAAGCCAGCCCGGCTAGGCGTACACTGCCTGAATGACATTACGCAATGGCAAATATTTCCGAAGTCGAACTACGTTTCAACTGTCTTGCAAATAATTCAATAATCTTCAACTATAAGAAATGTTGGTTTGTATAAAGAAAGATTATAAGATCAACTTAGGACTTTACTCTAATGCAATTTGATTATAGTACGTTATATTGTCGACGACTCCGTGAAAGGGTGGCGTGCAAAGCTGGCGATATAATTACAATGACGTTAATAAGAAAAAAACCTTTGTTTTCGCAATACAGTCTAACCTCTATGACTTTGTAATACTAAGGTTTCGGCTTCGAGTTTGTTTTTGTTGTTTTTTCTTGGGGCGACCCAAAATTGTATTTTTGTACAATTTGCTTAGCCGTGTTACCATAGATAATGGAAGGGGAACTGGATAGGAAACTTAAAACGATCTTACGAAACCGGAAACGATATTTGCACAACTTGCTATTGTTATAAGCAGCTAATGTACCTAACTACTGTGACCTAACGAGTGATCCCACTTGGCAGGATCACTTAAGTTAGGCGTAGCAAGTTCAAGTAGCAAGTTGTGCAAACGTCGTTTCCGGTTTCGTAAGTTTCCTCCATTATCTATGGTGTGACTAAGTGAGGGCTGTGAGGGCCCCGCGAGGCATGTTGTAAGTTTTTGGGGTTGGACAAAAAGTTGAACAGCTTTGCCTTTTGACCAAAGCGTTCTTGCACGTTGTTGGTAGATTTCTAAATAGACTGACTGACTTTGTAGTTTGACAGTGAATCAGATCAGGCGTTTTGTTTCGTTAACAATTCACAAGTTCCGCTTGTTCATGTACAGTTCGATCATATTTAAAACAATGAGATTTTGTTTCTTGCCAGAACTGATAAATTACGCAATTAGCGCAACAAGCGAGGCAGCGAGCCAGCTAGCCCTTCTCATGTAAACACGAATGAAGATCATTCTCGCTAATGCATGAAAAAAAAAGGTATTCTGTTTCTGGTCAGTGCGCGCGTCATCTTTGACTGTGCGTGTTTTTTTTTATCAAAACCGCTGATCAGTTGCGTGTTTGTGGGCACGGACACCCTCGCAGACAACAATGGCGACCACCCATGTCACTGATGCATCTTTAAAACGTTTGTTCTGTTTATTCGTGTGGGTTTAATATGCCACTGATTTTAGTGTCAATTGTCTGCGGAGCGAAAATTGAACGTCCTTTCGGTATTGTCCCTTGTGATGGATCGTCTAGTCTTCTCACAGTTTTCGAATCGATCTGTGATGGAACTTTGACATCGGGCGGTGAGCCATTGAAAAAAAAATTGAAAAAAAAAATCAATTCCGCGTCAATTCTGGACAGACCCACTGACCAGAAACAGAATACTTTTTTTTTGTCCTTATACTTGGCTTTGATGGTGGAAGTCGAACTGAAGTTTCAACTGTCTTAGAAATAATAAAGAAATCTCGGTTTGTATAAAGAAAGATTATAAGATCAACTTTTGAATTTACTTTAATGCAATTTGATAAGAATATACGTTATATTGTCGACGACTCCGTGAAAGGGTGGCGTGCAAAGCTGGCGATATAATTACAATGACGTCAATAAGAGAAAACCCTTTGTTTTCCGCGCAATACAGTCTAACCTCCATGAGCAACCGCCTCTGTATTTGGCAGACCTCTTTGTAATTACTCGGGTTATCTATTGTGGTAGACCAAGTCTAGGTTTCGACTCCGAGTCTGTTTCTGTATTTTTCTTGGGGCGACACAAAATTGCATTTTTGCACAATTTACTTTCGCTACTATTCATGCTTTCGGTGAGGCTGTGAGACATGAGTGTAAGTTCTTTGCTCCTTTCGCTTTTGGAGGTGGTCAAAAAGTTGAACAGCTCTGCCTTTTGATCAAGGTGTTCATGCACGTTGTCGTTGTTGGTAGATTTTGAAAGTGACTGACTTTGTAGTTTAACATGCAGTGAGCAGATGTGGCTGACAACTGTCTTGATCGTAAATATGTTCGCCAGTGTGACGTATGCACCACATTCAGCTTTTGCTCAGGCTTCGATTTTCTGACTAACCCTTCAATCAATACCTTTTACCCAGCACCTCCGCGTTTTGCCAGTAGCCCGAGTGAGCGTCTATCCCAGGAGTCTTGTTAAGTTTTGGATAGGGCCAAATGAAATTTTGGGCAACGAAATACCGGCGTTTCGAACGGAGGAGCCCTTCATCAGAGTAAAATGAAAAAAATAACAGTAGAGTGCTGCGTAGGCAAAAGCGTCGGCTTCCCATGCAAGGCTAGGCGATACGAACATCTTTTTTTCACATAAGGACCCAAAATATCTGATCGATATCCTCAATATTGAATTAAATAAATTATCTAATTGGTTTAAAGCAAATAAACTTTCACTGAACTTAAAGAAAACAAAATTTATTGTTTTTAAACCAAGACAAGAAAGACATCGGTCCTGATATTCGGTTAGTTATTAACATTCAGTGTATTGATCAAGTAAATGAAACTGTGTTTCTAGGAGTAATATTAGATGAAACATTGCCTTGGAAATCACATATCGCTCATGTAGCCAACAAAATATCAAAATCTGTAGGAATAATTTTTAAGTCTAGCTTTTACCTATTTAAAACTTCATTACGTACATTATACTATTCAATGATTCATCCATATCTTGAATACTGTACTGTAGTTTGGGCTTGTACATATCCGTCTAATGTTCGTCGTATAATATTACTCCAAAAACGAGTAATCAGAGTTTTAAATAAGAGCAACTTTGATGCTCACACTGACCCTTTGTTTAAAAAATTTTAATTACTGAAATTGCACGATATCTGTTTGCTTCAATTAGGCCAATTTATGTATTCCTATAAAAAATTATCTTTTGCCAAAAACGTTTGACAACATGTTTGTTTTATAATAACCAAATTCATACTTATAATACAAGGAATGTAATGGACTTTCGCATTCCGTTATGTAGAACAAATATTAGGCAGTTTTCTAAGATTTCAAGGTCCAACATTTTTTAATTCATCTTCCTACTGAACTATAGTTAACACAGTTCCCTTTTCTTTATTCAAAAAAAGCTAAAAACATTTCTTTCGTCAAAATATTAAGAAACTTGCCAAAATAATTATTATATATTGTGTATTATTTGATGACTTAGTCTGCTAAAGGTAATTTTGTAAATAATTCAATTCTTAACAAAGGAAGCCTAAATTCATACAAGCCTTTTGGTTTCTTTTTAGGCCGCTCCCTTGCTGCTATTTTTTTGTTTATATAATTGTTATATAATTGTTATATAACTGTAAAATTAGTGGCAAATCAAATAAAATTCAAAATAAACCATTTAAAATTCGTAACGGAGAAAGAGATTTTGAATTGAAAATATTTAAGCTAATAATGCCAAGTTGAAACTGCTAAACACGCTTTTAGCAGCACGTTTATAGCAGCATGTTTATAACAGCACGTTATAATAACAGCACGTTTATATCAGCACGTTTATAACAGCATGTTTATAACAGCATGTTTATAACAGCACGTTTATAGCAGCACGTTTATAGCATATGTTGATATGGCATCTCAATCGAGCGATTTCAATTGAAAAATAGAATTAAAATAAACCCTCATGAGATTTTATTCATGAGTGTGTGTAAAATTTATTCACACCAAAACTAGTTTATTTTGCATAGATAATTGGATCTTAAGAATTAGATTCCAACTTCAATCAGGTGATTGAATGAACTATTGTAATTGGATGATTATCTCATGAATTATTAATGGTTTTAGATAAACTTTCACAGCCCGTTTATAGAGCGTTTTCACTCACGTGATCGGTGGCCCCATGGGGGTGGTGAAACAATACGAAATATTTGAATAAGAAAGAGCTAATTCCCATACCGTACACCAATATGGCCGCCATTTCATTGTTTTGGTACACCAATATATATGGCCGCCGTGACGTCAGGTGAAAACGCTCTATAACAGCACTTTTATGAAAAAATATATATTGAATTTCAATGTATGATACCTCGTCAACGTGGCGTGCTGCTAGTCGGAAGTATTTTATGGCGCGCCGTTTCGGCCAAAAATGGTCGAGAAAAAAACCCGCGTCGAGAATCGGCCAAAAATGGTCGAGAATCGGCCAAAAATGGTCGAGAATTAAAAACGTGTCGAGTTTTCCGCAAAAATTGGTCGAGAAACAAAAACGTGTCGAGATTTCGGCCAAAAATGGTCGAGAAATAAAAACGTGTTGAGATGTTCATTTTTTAATCATACTTTTTGAGCTGGTCGAGAATTAATTTCTGACTCGCTGACAGCATGGGGTGAAGTGATACAGGGAGGGTTACAAATATTTTCCAAAGGGGGAAATAACCACTCACTTTATACTTTCTATTATATGGGTAGGTAGGATTGTACTAACTAGTGTATTCTGATCGCCAAGCTACCGAAGATGACGCAATTTCGGATAATCATAATAGGTGTAAACTCGCTTTTATATATACAGTAAGATAACGCTGTCGATTGTAGAGAACGGGTATACGTGAACGCCACTGCGAACCGACTCATATGAAACCAATAAAACCAATGGCGATGCAGTCGTTCGGCAGTGACATGGCGTTCGGCGACTCGCGTTCCGCGCTGACTATAATCGAAATAATGAATCGTCAGATTTAATTTTCGTCAAGTTATGCAATTGTCGACTGGTTTGCGTCTGAACTCCGACTGAACTTTGAGAACTTTATCGTAAAGTAATATAAGAAAACACGTCAACGACAACGACCACGACAGGGAAAATTAATTATAAACGACGGAATGAAGCCTAATTCTTCTTCGAAGACGAACCCTCGGGGGGGGGGGGGGGGGGGGGGGACGCCGGGGACGGGATTGTATAAACAATCTGAGCGCAGGAAGAGAAGTGTAATTTACTCTTATGTTGATTCTTATATGTCTATAATCTGCAGCAACTGTGTGGCGACATTAACTGGCCAACGGCAATTGGCGCTGAAACGACTTGCAAAGAAATAAAACGGCATTCACTGCAGAAATACTGTGGCTTGACTTGGAATCATATTTCTTGCTTGCTTCAGGGTACTTAACACATGTCTGTCGCCAATTAATTATACTTATGCGTAACGCGCTGACATTTTCTAATATTAACAATTTGAAGTACTGCACCTGGGTGAATTTCGGGAAAAAAAGACGTTTTGTGCTTGAAAGAGTAGACTGTGAGTATAGTTGGCTCACGAGTTTTAGTCACAAAACCTTTTCAGACTTACAAGCAGAACTATTTAGTCAAAACGTTTTTAATTGACAGTAATTCTAGCTTCTTCAAATTAAAACCAGCTGGAACTCCTAGGGTAATATGTAATCATCTAGACCGTGTCTAGACATACGTCAATGTCATTGTAAACTTGGAGTGACAATATATGTCAATTAGAGTAGTTTAGATCCGGAAGAAACTGAACGTTTGCGAGACTATATGAAAGGAAAATTATCGTTATTATTTATTATCGTTGCAAAATTATCGTTATTAATTATGACTTATTTTAATTTGTAAAATAAACTTGGGCTGATAAATGTGATTAAGGTCAGGGTTAGGTTTAGCCGTTTAGGGTTAGTGGGGTTTTATAAGTAGGGTGGGCGGAGTTAGGGTTGAGATTAATGTTAGGGTTGGGATTTGAAGGGTTGAGGTAGGGGTGGATCAGGATTAGGGTTAGGTTTTATGAAGTGGATTTTAAGTTTTGAATTTTATGGGGGTGGGGGGTGGGGGGTTAGCAATATAAATTATTTTTATTTTTTATTTTAATTATAATTTATTTTTAATTATAATTTATTTTAATTTGTAGATTAAATCCTTCTGGATAAGTCAATTATAATAATTTTAATTGAGTGCATGCATGAACACAGAATTGCAATTCAAGTAAACAGAAGGGAAAAAAAAGAATAAAGTTTAAAGAAAACGGAAATTCCGTTATTACGGTTACTGTAGACCTTTGGAACGTTTTGGGAAAGGCAATTGTATCTTCTGATTTAAGATGATTAATTTGTGTTTTGTTTTGTTTTGTTTTAATTTTAGTGAGAGGTTTACATATCTTTTCTATCATCAAACCAAATTAATTTGAGTGAAGCATGTGGATGTCTTTCTCCCACAACACTACACATGTGGATCTTCAAGTGATTAATATATTTGATAATAGCAAAGAAATATAACTTTTTCCATATCAAACAAACTCAAATATCTCAAGAAGGAAGCAAGGAAACGAAAAACTGCAAAACAGTATGTTACTCTTCTATTTTAAGTGTTCTTTTAAAGAAGACAAACTTAATTTTCGTTTCATGGGCACTTTAGTCTCAAAATGAATATTTTAAGAGCCCTGCTCAGCCAGTATATGCAAACGAACTTCGCAACACAATGCGGTAAAGTAATGTGAAATCACTATAAAGAACACATTGTCCGAAAAAAAGGGCTTTAAAAGGGCGAATGCCGAAATAAATCCCCTGATTAAAATCCTTCAAAAAAGAATACCGTTTTTAAGTACTGCTTAGAATTTTAAAGAAATGTTAAAAAAATATTAAACAAACAAAAGATACTGTGTATTAAAATTACCGTCTTTAAAGCTAAAACAAAAAATTTACATTTTAACACTGCAAACGTTTACAGTAACCTTAAATATAGAAAACAAAAAAGTCGGCAAAACGGAGACGTACTTTACATTGTCTTTCAATTTATTGGGAAACAGCGACTTTATGTGGCTTACAACCTGTTGGCTATCCCATTCTTTCCGAAACAAGCAGCCATACAACACGTGCCCGTTGATGGCAAGGTGGTGCTTAGCTCCTTGTCTCGGAACCACATCTTCTTCTGGCCTGGCTAATAAAACAACATCGTTGGAAAAGTTTCCCGATGGCAGTTTTGGTTCTTTACCCTTTGAAGAACTGAAAAAAAATAGCCAACGCTTATTAGCTTTGTGTTAGTAAAAGATTGCTTTGTCAAATTCAATGTATAGCAATGCCACTTAGTATATTTATACCTTTTTTGTCTTTTACTTTTACTCCCTGTATAATCGTTTCGCGGCGCGTATTGCGGTCCACTTTTTTTATTTCGCCCAAAAATCCTTGCAACTTCACCTTGAATGGTCTGTCCGTTGCTGTTCCCTGCATTTCCACTGTCAAGACTTGGCGAGTTTGAAGTTATCGCACCACCAGATGAAACAGGGGTTGATCTAACAATTTGCCCATTGTGCGTGATTGGCGCAGTACCCTGCTCTTGCTTGGTACCCTGAATAGCGCTCGAAAGTGCGCACAGTACTTGCTCGTTTGCGAGCAATCCACGTAGTAGCCTCCTACCATTCTCAGGAGTATTCGACTGAGCCATGTTTACAGTTTTATGCCGATGGTTTGATCGACTTGGTATGTGGCAAAGGCCCAGGTGATCGAAGCGGCGGGGAAATGTAAACTAACATATACATCCGTAACTAATAAATCTCCATATATAGCCAATCATGTGGAAGACGTCCCCCATAACTTAATAGGCTTAATGCTTGCTGTCAACGTTTAAAAACTTTAATGACAAATGGTCAGCATTAGCCATTTATTTGACATAAGTATAGTCCAAGGCTACACATAGTCACAACACTCTTTCCAGCGCAAAACGCCTTTTCTTGCATTCTTGCAGTATTCGTTATAACGCCAGGTGCAATATTTCAAATTGCTAGTAATGTCAGCGCGTTTCGGATAAGTATAATTAATTGGCGACAGACATGTGTTAAGTACCCTGAAGCAAGCAAGAAATATGATTCCAAGTCAAGCCACAGTATTTCAGTGAATGCTGTTTTATTTCTTTGCAAGTCGTTTCAGCGCCAATTGCCGTTGGCCAGTTAATGTCGCCACACAGTTGCTGCAGATTATAGACATATAAGAATCAACATAAGAGTAAATTACCCTTCTCTTCCTGCGCTCAGATTGTTTATACAATCCCGTCCCCGGCGTCCCCCCCCCCCCCCCCCCCGAGGGTTCGTCTTCGAAGAAGAATTAGGCTTCATTCCGTCGTTTATAATTAATTTTCCCTGTCGTGGTCGTTGTCGTTGACGTGTTTTCTTATATTACTTTACGATAAAGTTGTCAAAGTTCAGTCGGAGTTCAGACGCAAACCAGTCGACAATTGCATAACTTGACGAAAAATCTGACGATTCATTATTTCGATTATAGTCAGCGCGGAACGCGAGTCGCCGAACGCCATGTCACTGCCGAACGACTGCATCGCCATTGGTTTTATTGGTTTTATATGAGTCGGTTCGCAGTGGCGTTCACGTATACCCGTTCTCTACAATCGACAGCGTTATCTTACTGTATATATAAAAGCGAGTTTACACCTATTATGATTATCCGAAATTGCGTCATCTTCGGTAGCTTGGCGATCAGAATACACTAGTTAGTACAATCCTACCTACCCATAGAAAGTATAAAGTGATTGGTTATTTCCCCCTTTGGAAAATATTTGTAACCCTCCCCGTATCACTTCACCCCATGCTGTCAGCGAGTCAGAAATTAATTCTCGACCAGCTCAAAAAGTATGATTAATAAATGAACATCTCAACACATTTTTATTTCTCGACCATTTTTGGCCGAAATCGTTTTTATTTCTCGACCAATTTTTGCCAAAAACTCGACACGTTTGTATTTCTCGACTAATTTTTGCGAAAAACTCGACACGTTTTTAATTCTCGACCATTTTTGGCCGATTCTCGACGCGTTTTTTTTTCTCGACCATTTTTGGCCGAAACGGCGCGCCATAGTATTTCCATGGCATCAATGTCTCGTCATTGTATGACGAGATAACAAGCATACCAAGCTTGAAGCAAATGCTCGCCTACGCATGTCGCATCATTATATTATTTATTAAACCATACCTCGACTATATCTGTCGGTCGGTTGCCAGAAGGATCTTCTTTATACTTACGCGTTTGGAAGGTTGGGTAACAGGTCACCCGACTGGTTCCTGCTTGTTGTGCCTTGGTGCTTGGAGAAGGATCAGGTTGACTGGTCCTGTTGATCCTGATCCGCTCACCAGTCGGAGTTTACCTGTACCCTTCAAACATCAGTTTAGATAACTGATGGAATTACGTAATGATTTATGATTTTTGATTTATTTATTTAACGTCGTAAGCACAGGATGTGGTCGCCCAATCATCCGAGCCAGAGGCTCATGTTAAAAGTGCACGACATAAGCTAAGACCTAACGTGTTGATTTTACGGAGGGAGGAAAACCGCAGAACCCTGCGAAAAACCCTCGGAGCACAGGAGAGACCAACTAAACTCTACTCACATGAAATTCAAGTTCGAGAACGGGGCTATTCCCAGACGGTCACCCATCCAAGTATTAACCCCGTCCAACTGGGCTTAACTACAGCGGTGAGAGGCAGCGCCCTAACAGCACACGCCACCCGTGCTTCCCTATAATTTTATGTTTTTGTTTAAGACGTAATTTTGTTTAAGAGGTGGGACGGTGGGTGCGAATTTCAACAGCATTTCGTTGTGCTCCTTGCGCTGTCTGCACCGCTATTGCGTACTATGAGATTGCGCGCTTTGTAAGCAGAAGCTCTCTAGGCTGGCCAAGTGTTTTCCCATACCAATGTTCTGCTCCCACAGTTGACGAAGCTTGTCCAAGTAAGGAATGATGGCGGTGCAACTTCACTGCTCCGGTCTTCTGATGACATTGGTTCTGTTCGTGTTGTTCTTTCTTGGGAAAAATCATCCCAACAAACTCAGCGATAGATATGGTGTCTACCATGTTGGTTTATTTGATGGATATCGATCGGATGGGGACAATTTACATGCATTCAACCATGTGTTCGCGAAAGCTATTAACATTAGTCGTTCGAAGCCTTTTCATATCTGGCAAATAAGAATTAAATATAATAAACCACGAGTGGCTTACTATGGAAACAAGTCTACTGCCACATTCCAACTTTTACGTGATTCAACTGTCAGGTCATTATTATTTTTATCAGGAGACGTTGAATTAAATCCTGGACCAGGTTACCTTCGAAACTCGATCGGCTCAGAAGATGGCGCTACTGGGGACTTTGATCCGCTTTCTGTCTTTAAACTGCCAACAAAGGGCCTCAAGATTATGCAATTAAATGTCAGATCAATTAGAAATAAACTTGAACAGATTAAACTGCTCTTATATAAGAGATCTATTGATGTTTTGGCCATTACAGAAACCTGGTTAGACGAAACTTGGCTCGATACCGAACTTTATATTCCTGGCTATAATATATTTCGTAAGGACCGAATTTCAACTGACATCCGACACAACACTGGAGGAGGAGTTTTAATTTACATTCGTGACACTTTGGCCACAACTCGTCGAACCGACTTCGAAATACCTGATATGGAACTGATCAGCGTTGAAGTGCGGCAACGTTGTTCTGCTCCACTTCTTCTCGTTTGTGTATATCGGCCTCCAAACTCCCCTGTCTCGTTCCTCGACAAACTTGAAACAAATATTGAGCGTATTACCTCTGTTTGTAAAGAAACTCACATTGTTGGAGACTTTAATATCGATCTCCTGAATTCTAGCGAGCATTTGCCACGCCGTCTAACTAGAATGATGAAGAATTTGGGCCTTTGTCAAATGGTTGAAGATCCAACACGCACAACGGATACTTCCAAATCACTAATTGACCATCACTACACCACCCATCCAGAGCATGTTTATAGTGTTTCATCTCCATGTTTTTCACTGAGCGATCATAATCCTACCATACTCGTCCGCAAACAAAATGCAAATTTCAAATCCAATAAAAATACGCATTTTAATATCACATATCGTCCACTTAAAAACGTCAACTTAAATAGCCTTATTGACGATTTAAATAAAACTCCATGGAGTGTTCTTGATATGTATGAAGACGACCCTGAAGAAATGCTGGCAACATGGATATCGCTTTTTCTTGAAGTGGTCAACAATCATGTACCAATAAAACACCTTAGAGTAAAGTCGATGAAAAAACCCATTTGGCTTACCGACGAAATTCTTAACCAAATTCGTGAGCGTGACGATCTAAAGAAAAAATGTGACAAAGGATTGATCCCCAGAGAAATCTACAATGCTGCAAGGAACAAAGTGGTCCGACTCATCGAGAAAGCGAAGAAAGCAGCAATTAAAACAGAAATTGATAACAATAAATCAAACCCAAAACTTCTCTGGAAAACGTTGAAAGAATTATTTCCAACTAAAGCAACACCGATAAATACAATCTCTCACATTGAGAAAGATGGTGAAAGTTTTTCAAAACCTGATGAAATATCGGAATTGTTTAATGACTTTTTTATCTCAATCGTTGATTTTATTATTGACGGCAATGTCTCCCCTAATGCGGATCTGACAAAACTTCAGGAATTTGTTAATACTCGTAAATTGGACGAATCAGCAGTTTTTAACATCCCCATTCTAACAACTGATGATGTTTCCAAAATTATAAACACTCTTTCTCCAAACGTTGCTACTGGCCTTGATGGAATAAGCACTAGACTTTTGAAATTAACAGCGCCCTCCATTGTTCCGAGTCTTACTAAAGTATTAAACTGCAGTATTAGAAATGGAATCTGCCCTGCTCAGTTAAAACAGGCACGTGTCACCCCTATACACAAGCAAGGTAGTAAGTCAGATGTCGATAATTATAGGCCTATTTCGATTCTTTCGGTTCTTTCGAAAATACTTGAAAGACACGTATGCGTTCATTTGGTAGCATATATCTCTAATCATAAATTGTTATATGGAAATCAATCAGGTTTCCGCTCCTTTCACTCTTGCGAGTCTATATTGATAAAGATGACTGATGAATGGCTAAGTTCTATGGACAAAGGTCTTTTTACCGGTACAGTTTTTATCGACTTACGCAAAGCTTTTGACACAGTAGACCACGATCTATTGATAAAAAAGCTACACGTTTACGGTATGGACCTCAATACTATTAAATGGTTTCAAAGTTATCTAGACGGTAGATATCAACAAGTATGCGTCGATCGCCATCTCTCTGACCCTCTTTTAATAAAATCTGGAGTTCCACAGGGGAGCATCCTTGGCCCAGTACTTTTCTTACTTTTTGTCAATGACTTTCCGCTGTCTTTGGAAAACAACGCTGATCTTTATGCTGACGACACAACCATATATGTTTCTGGTCCCTCTGTTCTCAACATAGAAGAAAAATTACAATCTGATTTAAATCGAGCCGTGAAATGGTCGAAAGAAAATAAAATGAAGATTCACCCCGACAAGACCAAGTGTATGATTATTTCTTCACGGCAAAAATTAAAAACTTCTAACAAGCAATGTCTGAACTTGACCCTCTACTCTGATAATAAGATAAAACAAGTTAGCTCAGAAAAATGTCTTGGAGTATATATGGACAATCATCTTACCTGGTCTACCCATATCGAGGAACTCTGTAAGAAATTGAGAAAAAGGATCGCTTTGCTAGCACGAATGCGCAAATATCTGCCAACTCAGTATCGACTACTAATATATAATGCAAGCATAAAACCTTTATTCGACTACTGTAGCTGTGTTTGGAGTAACTGTGGATCTGGACAGCTAGATGATTTATTCAAACTACAAAAACGTTGTGCAAGGTATATTATTGATCCATGTCCTCAAAGTTCAAGATCATTAACCGTATTCAAACAACTTGGATGGGTTCCAATTGATAAATTATGTATTTTGAACAAGTTAAGTCTTTTTAGAAAAATCATTGATGGACGAGGACCAGACTACCTTTGTGACAAGCTAGTTTCACTTTCTTTTAGTAGCCGATATAATACGAGATCAAAATGTTTGTACCGTTTACCAAAGCCCAGAACTGACGCACTGCGTAGAACCTTTTTTTATTCTATCGTAAATGTTTGGAATACTCTCAGTGACTCGTTGAAAAACTCTTCATCTATTTTTATTATGAAGAAAGATTTTATTAAGAGCCAACTAGAACAATACTCCGTTGACACCTTTACGGTATCTCGGCTCTATTAGTTTGGTATATATTTTTAATCTTTTCATCGTAGAATATTTTTAAATATATCTTATAATTATTTTTATTCTAATTACCAAAATGTATATATTTTAGGATATTATTATTTATATAAGTTAAGTATTGAGGGCCACAGGGAAGAATACAATATCTATTGTAATTGTGTCACCCTCGTTAAATAAAGTTTATTGGTATTGGTATTGGTCTGTCATCAACCATGTGTTGCGTGCAGCGCAGCATGTCTCCTTTGGTTTAACCTTGGTTATTTCGTAACCCCATTATAAGTATATTTAATTGCGCGAGGTCGTCACTAAAAGGGGTGACTCAGAAAGACCCTTTCAGTCTTTCCGCGGTTTTTCTAAAATATGTCGTCAAATTTGTATTTCTAAATTTGTCGTCAAACCTCAGTGAGTCTCAAGATTTTAACAATCTTTTCGATACCCTAACCACAACAATAAAAAATCAAAAACCACTCAGGTTAAAGAGTTAAAAGTCAATGATCAAATTATAACAGGAGACAAAAATATTGCAAATAACTTTAATATTTTTCAACGATAGGCTGCAAATTAGCAGAAAATATTCAAGATAGTGATATTGATCCACTAAGTTTTGTGGCTCCTATAGAAGATTCATTGCATTTTAGAAATATTGTATACCTTGAAGCATTAGATGAGATAAATAATTGAAAAACTGAAAAAGCACAAGGAATTGATTGTGTAAGCACGAAGCTATTAAAAGATGCAGGTGATACTGTAGTTGAGCCATTGGTTAACATTTTTAACATGTCGCTTCAAACGGGAATATTCCCAGATGACTGGAAGATGGCTAGGGTTTTCACCAATATTCAAAGAAGGGTCTAAAACTGATTGTGGGAACTACTGTCCTATTTCTATTATTTCTGTCGTCGCTAAATTATTTGAAAAACTAGTATGCAAACAACTGAGATTGTTCGTGACTTAAAATAACATAATTGCGGAACAACAGTCTGGGTTCCGGCCTATACATTCTACAGAAACCACATTGCTTAGCGCTACAAACGAATGGCTGTATAACATGGATAATGGCCTTATTAACGGAGTCCTATTTCTGGACCTTAAAAAAGCATTTGACACGGTTAATCATCAAATTCTAATTTCTAAACTTGAAATGTATGGTATACGCGGGTACAGTCTTACGTGGTTTAAGTCATATCTTAGTAAAAGAAAGCAAATTTGTGCAATAAATGGTAAGTTATCAGATGCAAGGGAAATTGATTGTGGGGTACCACAAGGATCTAATCTTGGTCCTATTCTTTTTCTCTTGTACATCAATGACTTGCCAAACTGTTTAGAGTCAACTAGTGCCACCCTATTTGCAGACGATACAAATCTTTCATGTAAGGGTCTAAATTCTAAAGTAATTGAAACTAAACTTAATAGAGACCTTGAAAATGTTCACCAATGGCTTACTTCAAATAAACTTACATTAAATAGAGATAAAACCGAATTTATGATCATTGTCTCGAGGCACCGTCTATCCTTAATTGATGAAAGTCCTATAATATCAATAGGAAATAGGAATATTAAACGTGTACCCAACAAAAAATCCCTTGCTATGCCTACTTGATGAGTAGTTGAAATGGGACAAAATCTCGAAGAACATCGCACTTCTCAGACGGGCAAAATTATTTGTTCCTCAAAATATCCTTGTAAAATTGTATAACGCTTTAATATTGCCCCATTTCAACTATTGTTCGACTATTTGGAATGATGGCTGTTGTAGACATATATAAACAAATTATTAAAATTACAAAAGAGAGCGGCGCGCGTGATAACTGGTAGCACTTACGAAGTTCGTTCCACTGAAATACTGGAAAAACTAGACTGGGTTACAGTCGATAAGAATCTAAAAAGCCGTGAAAATATAATGACATTTAAAGCTTTAACCGGAAAGTTACCTAGTTACCTTGTCAATTTGTTCACTAAATGTGAAAATGAGAATTACAATTTACGAAGTAATAATGTTAAACTTTCTTTGGGTAAACCAAAAACAAATTTTATGAAAATAAGCTTTTCTTATAGAGCTGCTAAATCATGGAACGAATTTCCGAGTGAACTGACTATAACGACTTAACGCAATCAGTTTCATCTCTTAAGAAACATCTGAGTGATCACATTAGATTAAATTAATATTTTTATACAATTCTTAAATATTTCTGTAAATAATTATTAAATTTTTTGTATCCTGTAAGTTATACATGTATTTAGTTCTGTTTATGTATGCATACACGCCCTTGAAAACCAGCTTGCGCTGAAAGGCTACCGTGTCAAAATAATTTTAATTAAAGATTAACATAATTGACGACATATTTTGGAAAAGCTGCGAAGACTGGCCAGAGAGTTCTTTTGAGTCATCCCTGTTAGTGATTACCATTGCGTGAATGGCATTTTTTATATAATTATTTATATAATTATACTTAATTGGGTCACTAAATTCTTTTGATCTGCTTGTGCGTCGTTGCGTTGGCGAACCCACGCTTATAGCAGACAGACTGAGTCAATCAAGATCGATATGGTCTGGAAACTAGACAAACTTCAAAGCGCCTATAATGAGCTGTGTTTTCATGTTGAGACGGTCTTCACCGTGCACAAACCTTTTGTTTTTCACTTACTGATATTCAGTGCCGGATTAACCTTCCCAGGGCCGGGGGCAAAAATATTTTAGGGCCGGTCACAAACTGAGAGCCATCCCCGGAGTACGGTGAACTGAAAGCGTAGGTTGATCGGATCATCGGAAGTTCGTATTTAGGCTGCCTCAGGCGCCACTCCCCTCCCGCTTTCAAACAGAAGGGGGCCCGTGGCTGAGATAGCGTGTGATTTTCTCAGGCTAGTTCGGACTTTCAAAGAGAAACTGCATAATTTTTTTATTCACTCATTTTTATGGACCGGTCAGAATCAGGGGCCGTGGTCAAATTCCCCCTTTGCCCCATAGGTAATCCGCCACTGTTGATATTTAAATACCAACGGTTGAGTGATTGAACCTAAACGCTGCTATTGGATGATAGCTTCACTATACCAAACATACCATTGTCCTGAACGTGCACAAGTTTGCATAAACGTGAACAATGAAATAGAACAAAGACCTTTCCAGACCATCTCTCGTTTGACTGTGGTTTATAACAGCGCGTTTATAAAGAATTAGATATTCAATTTCAATATACAGTGTGTATCAAAAAACCCTGAACCCTTAGAAAACAACCTATTGTAGTAGTTTGAAAGCCCTAAGCACTTCGCTGAACCCACAGATGCGTAAAACACACGGTCTTATACACCTGGGAAATTAAGATAACTTGAAGTGTATGCATGGTGAAAGTATTATAACGCAGCGCTTTTAGGGCTTTCAAACTACTACAATTGGTTGTTTTCTAAGGGTTCAGTTTTTTTTGTACACACTGTATAATACCTCATAAACGTGCTCCTAGTCAGAAGTAGTTCGATGGCCTCATTGTCTCGTCATTGCATGACGCGATAACAGGCATACCGTATTTACTCGTTTAAGCGCCGCCCCCGAGCGCCGCCCGCGATTAAGCGCCGCATATGAGAGCAAAATATTAAAGAGCGCCGCCCTCGAATAAACGCCGCACTTATTCACAACAATGCGGCGCTTAATCGAAGCACCGTCAGACAGAATTGTTCGAGAAGCCAAACTAAAAAACAACTACAGTACATCTCAATCTTAAATCAGCCTCGGAAATTTATTCTCCTGTATTAGTGTTTTTAAGTTCAAAGTGAGTATATTTCAATGCTCTCCCATTTAACTCTCTCTTGAAACATGTTTATTTTGTTGTTAACATTTCTTGTTATCGTTTACAAATAAAATAATTTTTGAAGAGCGCCGCCCTCAAATAAGCGCCGCATCCGAAACACTAAAAATTTAAAGAGCGCCGCGGCGCTTAAGTAAATACGGTACCAAGCTTCAAGCAAATTATCCCTAAGCACGTCGCATGGCTATATAATTATATATACAGTATTTATATAATAATACCTAATGGCATGAATGGCATTCTTATATAAATTCATATAATTATATTTAATTGCGTCAATAAATTATTTTGGTCTGTTTTTGCGTCGTTGCGTTGGCGAACCCACGCTTACAGCAGACTCTACATTTTGTTTGAGCTATACATGTGCGCTATGCCAGGGGAAACTCGGAGACAAAGCGTTTTTCTTTCACGGTCTTATACCTACCTATAAGGGACTAGTCATTATCGTCACTACTGCTACAGAGGGTTCTTATTAAGGACGCGCCGGTATTAACACCTTTTCCCCTGTGAGTTGTTTGGTGTTTTATAAAATGATAGAAACAA